>VDFB02338946.1:0-48766 GCA_007258455.2 Sequoia sempervirens | reverse complement strand
CTCAAACCCTATTAGGTTATATTCATCATTCAGTTATAAAATAGGTTCCATTAACATCAAATAGAGTAATTTCATTCCTCGCCTTTTGAAAAATGTGTTAGTGAAATCATTGCAAACCTATTATCATCAACTACACACGATAGAGTATTATATTGAGCATGATACAAGTCAATTTTTATTGTTGAATTTTATTTTTTAGATATTTGCATTATGTTCACATGTGAAAAGAGGAAGCATGACATGTCAAATATGAAATTTTTATCTTGAAAAAAATTCCTCGCATACACTTGTTGTATGATGTATTATTTATATAATGTTTAATATTTTTGTAATTTCTATGTTTGCAAAGATTGAGAAAAATGCACATTATTCTACTCATTATATTAATCTTAGAAGAAGTACTTTTTCACACCTCACTTCCTTTTAACTGACATTAAGAGGTTGTGGAGGGGCTAAGATAAAATTATTTTAAAAAATATTCATTTTTGAATGATATTTAACAATTTATCTTATTAATTAAAAAATAACTATTTAATATGATAGAATAAATTTAATTTATATTTTTTAATAATTAATAAAGAAAACAAATATATTTATAAAGTTTTATTATAGTAGCTCTATAAATTAATTTGACTACAATAATTTTTCTTTTTTACAAATTTTATAATCAATAGTTTATATAAATATTAATACTAAAATACTAATTGCATTATTAACATTTATAATTCTACTTATTAAATTATGAATTACATTATTAATATTTACAATTTTGGTGGATGACATTTTATAATCACAATAGTTATCAAACTTTAATTTAAAAAAGTAGCAATCTAAAATTAATAATTTTAATATATTAAAAAATATTATAATAAATACTAATAATATGATTATATATTATAAATAATTATATATTTATCAATAGATATAATAATTATTGACTATTGATGAGTAATATTAAACATTATTAATTTAATTAGTGCATTAATATTCATATTTGTATAAAATTATTAGCTTTTTCTAAGAAAAAGATATAAGTCTATATATTATATTATATTTAAATAATATGAAAATCTAGCAAAGCACACATCATTACATAAAACTATTAAGATATAACTGCCATGCCATTCCTCCATATGACAGATTTCCACTGAGGAAAATGAATCAACTTGCACCAACAATGGAAGTTCAGGATTTAGAGAAGGAATGATATTTGGATGCCTTATATGAGACAATAGGAAAGCTATTTCAAAGTATTTCTCTTTGATTTTTGCAACCATATTTGCCTCAATATCATTTGCATTATGTTCCACTCTGAGCAAAATTCTTTCATTTTTCATTTCAAATACTTGTTTTATTGCATCATATACCGAAACAAAAGCCCTCCTATGCTTGATAAATTTGCTGGGACAAAGACCTATATATCCCTTTCCTTTGACTTACTCAAAATTACTCAAAGTCCAAAGCTGCAGTCTACGTTGAAAACTTACTCCACCTGTGTGTAGCCTAAGCTACCTAAAATTGGGAGTTCCCAATTGTGAACCAAAAATCAAGCTCTGTAGTTATCCAAGCGGTACTCCATGCTCGTTCATCACAACCACCGAACCCTCTGGATGGATTGAGCAATATTGAAATGGATTACAAAATACAAACACAAGCAGCCTTTTTAGAACCAATTGCCATGCACGATGCCAAATGGGAAGATGAGGGGTATTGGGTATTGATTACTTTGGTCTTATCAAAGCATATGACTCGGATTTGGCATGGGTATACTCATATAAGTTGTTGGATAATCATTTCAAGAAATGATTACGAGGCGTTGCTATAGCAAGTGTAATTTAATACATGTAATATCTTCGGCAGTACCTGCAAAACAAACACATGTTAATTTAAATGAGCCTTCGGTCAACATTTTGTATTTTATCCCAGTCTTTTTGTAGAACTTAATTGAATCCTTTAATGCGACCTTCACAAAGGATAATATCTGTTGCTTTTTGCAAGGTTTTAATTGAGGACTGATCATACAATAGTTCTTCTTCAATTTGATCACAACTTTTGTTTGCTAAACAGTTCGCTATTTGATTCTTTTTTCTGTAACAATAGCTGAGCTAATATGATTTGAATTGATCCTTTAAAAACCTTGCAAAAATATATTGTATTTTTCAATTTTGAGCATGTCTTTGCTTAAAGCATTGACTATTACTAAAGAGTCACCTTCTATCTAAATGTTGGGTAACTTTAAGGTTCTGGTAAGAATTAAACCATGAAGGAGTGTTTGGGCATAAGATACATTATTGGTACCATTTAGAAGACTGATTGACTTTGCCCCAATTACTTTCACTTAGTGATCACGAACTACACAACTTGCATATGACTTTCCTGGATTTCCTTGAGTAGCACTATCAAAGTTTAGCTTGTGAGAACTTAATGGGGGAGGAATCCAAGAAATTTTACTTCTATCTAGTTTTGATTTTATATTTTGGAACAAACTACCCTAGAATGGCAAAACAAGGTATTTCCAATTCTTCATAGCTATTGAATCCCAATTTGTGAGAGTTGCTCGCACACTTTTTGTTTTTATACAAATGCATTTGTTACTTCTGAAACTAAATTCTCAATATTGACAATAATTATCTCTTTTTGTGCCACTTTTTTCTTAAAAATCCTTTTATTGCTTTCCCACCAAATGTTATATATGAACATTGGTGGAGCATGTTGGCCTTGTCGTTGCACCAAAAGGTCGACTTGTCAATGTCCGATACAAGCGTAAGTTAAGATCCATAGGAGGTGGTTAGACCATGTCACAAACCCAAGCATTGTGCTCAACAAGGAAGACCAAGGGACACACCATCTTGCAACAATCCTCCCCCTAGCACAAGCAAGGGGTTTGAACCTGTGACCAGGTTTGATACCAATTGTTGTCCTTGTTGTTGCACCAAAAGGTTGACCTGTCAATGCCCGATTCAAGAGTCAGTTAAGATCCACAGGAGGTGGTTAGACCATATCACAAACCCAAGCACTATGTTGGACAAGGAAGACCAAGGGACACACTATCTTGCAATAGAGCAATCCTCTATATGCTTGCAAATGATGATTATTTGTGGAGAATGAACCAACTTGAAACTAAATTGCATAACGTGTCTAGTAAAAGGGTATACCAATTTAATTTTTTTTGGATGAACATGCAACAACTTTGTGCAAATGAACATTGTAAAAAAAGATGATCTATATCATCAAAGAGGTCATCACAAAGAACACATTTGAATGTGTTTGATACCCCAAATTTTGATAATATTTCATTTGTAAGAATTTTATTTTTTAAAGCTATCCATGAAAAGAAAACAACCTTGCAAAGAATCAGATTCTTCCAACAAAATGAATATGCTATTTGACTTTCCATGTGATCACCATTGCTAATTATGGATTTGTTACCTTGCTTAACTAAGTATACACCTAATTTAGAAGGGTCCTATATTAACTTATCAGGTTCATTTGATTTGAATATGATCCTTATTTCAGAATATTTTGTAACATATTTTTTTTGGAAATTTGAAATTGGCACATTTGTGAGGCTTTTCTAGACCACTATGTAAGAGTTATATTAAATTATTAATTATGAAATTTAAAGTTGATACTAATTTAGAATATTTATATTATAATAGATGATGACAATTACTATAATTTTCATGATAAAAATATAACATTATGAAGTAAAGTAAATATTATTGATAATATTTCAAATGTAAGTACTATGGTATTATGACACTTAGTTTCTCTTTTGATATGATAAATGTAATAATATATGGAGGAAAAAATACCAATAATTGTACTATATAAATAAATAATAGATTATATTTTGACATATAGTGAGAAATAAACAACATCAATTGTGATTCCACTAAAAGTAATATTTTGTGTGTAACCTATCTCTCAATGGATATGTGGTAGCTTTAGATTGACTACTTTTTTAAGAAAAATATAAATACCACATATGAATGTAGTAGCGAATTATTAATATTTTAGAATCTCAAACTTGAAAACTACAACTTAAAATGCATATTACATCTAAAATATATTAAAATGTTATTTAGCTATAAGAAAGTACTTGTGATTTAATTTTAAAATAGTTATAAATAATTCTATAATAGACATCAATATGTAAATACAATGACAAAAGAACTAGATAACTATTTTGAGCAATCAAGAAGTTATTGTATTTACATAATTTTATTTATTATTAATTTTTTTAAAGACCTATTTTTATTTGCACTATATTTATTTTCCTTTTCTTTTGTGTTATTAAGAATCATTTTATTTTCTTTACTTAATTTGTTATTTGACCTTTTTTATAAATTTACTATTATTTTTATACATTAAAGAAAAATTTATCTGTAATATAAATTAATTTCAATTATAAGTTTAAAAATTATAATATTGATAATTCATATATTTTCAGTTTTATAAGATCGATAAATTGTTTACAATATTTTAATTATAAAATTTTATGAAATTAAATTGATATATATTTTAACTACTATATCAAATAGTTCTAATGTTTATTAGCTTAATAATTTTTTTTTTCAATTTAACACATTTGGATTGTATATATCTCATTCACCAATGTCATACTTAACTCAAATCTTGTAAAAATAACCCGTTCAAAAATAAATTCACCTCCATGCTATTCTAAAGGGTTGACCTTTCAGTATTGTTCAATATTTTCCACATTTTCTTGGTATTATCCAAATTTTATATATGTCCACAATTTACAAAGACAACATCAAGTGATGACTTAAATATTCCACTCAATGGAGACCTTGATCTTGAATCAATCGATGTTGTATCACAATGAATGATAAAATGGCCAATTGTTTGTATTATCAATCAATATATTGTGAAAAAAATTGAGAAAATAGACCTAAAGGTTTTAATTATAATACATTTTAGGCAACCTACATATCATAGTAGAAATTTCATAATTGATTGTTCACTTCTTCATTTTTATGTTTTTTTCTATGAATTATTATTCAAATTACTTATAGGACCAACATCTTTCAAAAATCCCTGCTTATTCAATTAAAAACATGTTTCATCATATTGGCCACATCAAGTTCATTCTAGATGACCACAATAATTTATATTTTCTAGTATTTTAATTGGTTATTGTCAACTATACTCTCACCCATATTGCAAAGTAATTACAACAATAAACACTTTTTTTTCTTTAACAAAACACTATAAATTATAATTTCAACCATTTCAAAATACATGAATTTATCTATGAAGTTGTTGTATCAACAAATCACTTGGTCATTAATGTTTATAAATATTTTATTTCAAAGAGAAAATTCAACTTTAACTATTCTAGTTAGATTTGTACTTAGTAGCAATCAAACATGGAGTCAAGCTCATCCTTAACAATTATCATCTTCACAGTTAATGTTCAGGGGGTCTGGGTGGTACTGGTATTCTAGTGTTAATGTTTAATGTGTTGTGTTTGTGTCCTATGTCCATTGTTTTTGGTTATAGACTTTTTGATAATGTTTTGAATTAGTTCCTTTTTTACCCTCTCGGCTCTCCATCTAAAGGGTACAACACTTGTAAATGTTGCTTATATAATAGAAAACAATTATCATCTTCACCACCTCTTAAAATTGTCATAGATTTGACTTCTAATTTTTTATATTTAAACTACGTTATATCTTTAATTTAAAAATATTTTTGGACTCATTTCATAATTGCAAAGCAAATATAAGAATAATACTCACCACTACATGACCTTATTGATCTTATATATTTATCTTACAATCTGAAATAACGTCTAATATTTTAACATTTTCTAAACATATTGTTCAACACAATGTACAACCTTATCTTTATATATTCAAAACTATGTAAAAGCTTGTCTTTATATATTCAACACAATCTACAACCTTATCTTTGTTCAAAATATACCCATATAGAGAACGACTGCCTGTTACCATCATCCCCACTGAGTAAAATGCATCAGGTTATAATTGCTAGAAAGCCAGCGCCATTGGTAACCTGGAGTAAGTAGAAAACAGCAGGTTATGATTTCCAAAAGGGGATCCGTTGACAACCGTGGACAGAGATGGACATGCTTGGGACCACTAGTTCAGTTCAAGAGTTACATAATAAGAGCAGTAACATTTGCATAGTGACATTACAGATGAATTGGTTTGATTGGATTCACCAAGCTTAAATATCAAGAACGTTTGCAGGACAACAAGTGTATCAACTGAAACTATTCAACAGTTAATAACACCCCCACTTATGTGTAATGAATTGCCATCTACGAAATATCTAACTTCAATAAATTTTGAAACTCTGGACAGGTTTATACTGCATAGCTAACATTTACCATGTGTTTGGAATTCGATAGAATAAATTCTTGTATTGCATCATCTGTTCGGGATTTCATAGATCAATTTTTGCCTACAGATGACACTAACAACGGAATTATTTCTCCGCTAAGCCCATCTCATGAATATTTTTAACTTTCTTAAACATGGCATAACTCAAATAGAAAGTTAGTCTATCCACCATAAATGATGATTCTGTTACCGAGGCTAATACTACAAGTGCACCAATTTTAAATGTTTAATCGAACTATCTTAGATATAAGGATATTTAATCTTGTGTCAGTGCTAATGGGTATTGCAAAAGATTTCAATAAACCTACTTAAGTGCAGATAAAGGGAAGAAATATTTATGAATAATACATCTAATTGAGTTCCACATAAAACTCAACGAATATATAGAACGTTTGCAACTATTTTCTCTTCTTTGAAAGAAAACACAGAGATTGATATTGAGTATGATCCATCACCTCACAGGGCTAGCATATCGGAAGGTCTTTACCAGAAGGTACTGGAAGCATTGATGGAGTAGCCAGATAAGTGGGATCCTCATCACCGGCCATAATCACAATAAATTTCTCCTCTGTATTATTATCCTGTGAAACTGAAACTAGCGTATTCATCATTCCATCTTCCTGACCAGCTTCACCATGATTAATTACTTGGACATGGGTATGACCTGACTTGTAGCAGAGGGATGTGCAAGCTACAATTATGAGACCCACTGTTACTAAAAATAAGATAACACACACTCCTCCCAACAAATATGGAACTGCTGTTTGCCATACTGGAGTATGTATGCTTAGGCTACTGCTATTATTGAAAACACTATTGTAGTTATACATTTTGTGTTGGCTTCAAGCTTGCCTTAACTGCAGCCGGGCATGCAAATCCAGGGTCTGGTATGCACATTGAAACTGTAATCTTGTAGAGAATTTTAAATAGGAAACTCTTTCTGTGGTGCTCAAAACGCTGGAATTCACGGCAATAATATGTGGGCCTACTGGTGGCTTAAATTAATGGTGAATCAGAGCATTATAATGGAACCAATCCAAACTAATGAAAATGCGTAAGTACTGTTATAATTTTAATCTATGGTGGCTCCACTTAAAGCCAAATGGCTCTTACTAGTATTAGAACCTTTTCGCTTATTTCATTTCTCCTGTTTGCAATTGTCTCACACGTCAACTTCACGTTATTACGCATTAAGTTTTTTGGATGAAAGGAATTTTAAACTATGAACTGATTAACATTTTACGCACATTCCGATTTTCTGTTTTTCTATTTGTTATGTTAAAAGGGATAAACTAGTGATGAATCATCTATGTTGTCCATTGAATGTAATGGAAGGCATCATCATCATTCTTATTTATTCAGTTTACAAAGGTCACATCTATATATTTAATTCAAGAAATTATCATCTCGCGCATTATGTAGAGCATGCTTTCTCAAGCTTAATATAAAACACAAATCGTAATTCAACCTATGTTTATGTGATTTTCCTTTTTTGATTATTATTTCTAATTTGACTCTACAAATTTTGAAGAAAATATCAATATATAAAACAAATAATTACAGAGCTGAAACTTGTTTTATGTTATCTAGGTGGGTGTCTTATGTATATAATTTTAGTCAATGAATTTGTTTTGCTCGGTGTGCATAGTGACCTAACAATGAGTTTTGCACTTACAATTATTATTTTATTAATTTTTGAATCAAACATAGTTTTTATATGGATATTCTCTACTTAGTTTAGGGGAAGGGGTTCAGTTACCACCCGTGTTCTAATAAAGATTCACTACGTTTTCACTTTACCCCTCAAAAAACATTTGCATTTGACCCACTAATTTTTTTTTTTAAATCTAATAACATGTTGCAAAAGCACCAATACATGCTCATGTTGAACAGACAGTTATCGTTACACCAAAAGATCAACATATTAATGCCCGATACAACCACCAGAGTTAATGGATCCACGGAAGGCGGTTAAGCCATGTCACAAACCCAATTGCACAAAACAAGGAGACCAAGGGTACACAACTTGCAACAATCCCTCTAGCGCAAGCAAGGGGTTCAAACCCATGACCTAGGCTCTGATACCAAATGTTGAATAGATGGTTGTCGTTGCACCAAAAGATCAACTTGTTAATGCCAGAGTTAATGAATCCACAGGAGCTAGTTAAGCTATGTCACAAACCCAAGTGTTGTGTTGCACAACTCAAGGAGACCAAGGGCACACACCTTGCAATAGTTCACATGTCAATGTGTATTTAACCAATGTATGTAGTCATCTACACATAAATTTGTATTTATAATATAAGAAAAATTATAGCCAAAAACCAACATTTACAATTTATAATATTTTTTATTATTACAAATATCCCCGCTAGCAAAGTGTGTGAGACTCATTACATATTATATTCACAAATACATGTGTACATTTATTGATGCTTCAAATGACATAATGAGAAATTCCTATAACCTATATGGGTTATCAAATGCATAGTCTTCAACACTCTTTGACTCATGTACATGTATTAACATCATTTAGTGTAGGTACCCGCACAAATAAATAATGGTGTAAGGCTCCCCTAATAAACATAAAATCCAAATATTTTATAGAATTCAATCATTTCACCATAAAAAATATATGTAGGTAAATGAAAAAGTTATAAATTCAAATGATCAGATCATCCCCAAATAAATTCAAATCTGACACATGACAACCAAAATCAATGCATTGAATTGTCAAATTTGAATTATTTGATAAGAGGGAATTTAGCTAGTGTCAATCCCAATTATTCTCCTTGCCTATTCTCCTCTAGATACTATAGAGCATCGACATGCATCCTTTGCACATTCCTCAAATATCCACACATTTTTCCTCATTGATACAGTCTAAAAAAAATAAATGACGATATTTTTTTCTCACAAGTTATTTCTTACAAACCCTATTTACAAATTTAGGAAACTATGCATTTATTTACTCTTTTCAATTAATTCTTATAAGCCTCCTTAATGTTCACAAAATTGGGTATATATTTCTTAGTTAATTCATAGAAGCATTCATTATATTCATGAAACTGGGTATATATTTTCCAGTTAACTCATAAAAGCCTCCTTTATATATATCTTGATTAATTCATAGAAGCCTCCTTTATATATATCTTGGTTAATTCATAGAAGGCTTCTTTATATTCATAAAAGTGTACACATCTTATTGCATTTTTATTATATGTGTGTTTGCATTTTCATTATATATATTCAATACATATACATATACATATACAAATATATGTTTGTTTGTATATATGTATATTAATATATATGTGTGTGTGCATGTGTGTGTATTATGTAAATACAAAATATATATACACATAAATAACATATAGATACATATATACATACATAAAAATATATGGATACATACATGCACATACTTAAATATATATAGCTATTTAGTCATGAAACTACATATGTATCTCTGAAGTTTGGATTGACAACTAAACACAACAACATACGTACATCTCCATTTACCCCTTGGAACTTTTCATGCAAACCGTGTTAGTATTTGTCTACATTTGATTGCACATACAATAGAACAACATACATATATAGGACAAACTTTGTAATATTTATTCTTTACTTAATACCTTACATTTTTGTTATACTAATAGACATTCACAAAAAGATATATATATATATATATATATATATATATATATATATATATAAACACACACATATGTGTATTTATGTATGTATGTATGTATATATATATATATATATATATATATATATAAACACACACATATGTGTATTTATGTATGTATGTATGTATATATATGTATACATGCACATACATGCATGTGTGTGTGTATACATGCATATGCATACATATATGTATATATATCTATTTCTATACTTTCTATTTTTATAGTCATGAAACTTTGTATCTCTAAAGTTTGGAGTTCTCCTTTCAAAAAGCAAGCAATGGTACTCCTAAATCTGTTTACTATGCATTTTTTTGGACCTATGAAGGCTTTCTTGGCTGCTTGATTATGTAGTAATTATAAACACCTTTCTCAACCAATTTCATCATTTTTTTATCATGCCATCTCCATCATGTGATAGTCTCGATGGTTTTAGGTAACATCAACCTATCATTTATCCTTTCATTTTGCACAGATTGGTACTCACGAATATATTTTTCCCAAGTGCTCCTATCTTTGTCACATCATTTTGACCCCATGTCTATATAAATTCATGTACTTGTTTGTTTAAGGAATTATTATGATGAAATCCTAAACTTGTATGGGATTTTTCTTGAAACCCCATGTATTTTTGGGAATATATATGAAAATTCACGTATGTACATCCATCTTACTTGTGTTTGAATTATACTCCTTTCACCATCCCTAAGAACACAATAGCATACATTTTCTGTAAACTGTGTTAGTTTCAGTTTACTTTCCATTGCACATACAATAGAGAAACATACATAAATAGAACAAAATTTGTAACTTTTAATTGTAAGATATATTCAGAAGTATAATTCACACACCTCTAACAATCCAAAAACCCCATTTCAATTCTTGACTAATTTCATCATTTCTCATAATATATCGTTGTTTTCTAGATGATGAATCCACCACAAAATATGTAAGAAATATAGTCTCCATGCTTTCAGGTGATGTCAACCTACAATTTCTCCATTCATTTTGTATAAAATGGTACTCCTGAGTTGAGGGTTATTTTCATTTTTATGTACATATGCTTACTAAAATTGTCTATCTTATGTTTCTATTATTTGCAAACATATTGATAGGTTTTTTACCTTTTCAATTTTTTGATTTTGATATTTTCAAAAATAGTAATACTTTTTTGACATGTATAACATGGTATGCTTGTGGATTTTATATGTATAACTAAAATGGCATTGGGAAAGGGGATCCTTAAAGAATAAGGGGGCATTTTCTCTATTTATTTCTTTCCCTAAGGAATTTCATTAGGAAAGAGATCAAAGGTCTAAATATTAACTTTCAACCTTAATGGTGAGTCAATAAAACTTGGATCTTAGTTCCTAAGACAATAGAATAGGTCTAAAACCAAATTGAAATGATATGCAATGCACAAACTAAATGAATTGTAAGACCTAGAACATGAAATGAAAATTACTGAAAGTAGACAAACTGAAACCATGGCTTGTAGATAGATCTAAGAAGGGTAAGGACACCTACTAGTCACCAAAAGTTGATTTTGAGCTTTGCTCAATGATAGGTTGAGTCAAGGGTGAATGGGTCCTGGTAAGGGCTTATGAAATTTCTTTTGGTAGTCCTCTAAGGTAGGATCTTAGCTTATGTTTTACACTGATTCCACTGTCAGAAAATCAAAAATTAAATCTATAATTGAGTTTCTATGGCTTGACAACAATTATGACAACTAATGCAACAATGAAAAATTTCTCTTCATGATCTTCAATCCTTCTTCAACTTTTAATCTGCACATACAAAGAGAGGAAGAATTTTTTTGTTTGAATGGGGGTTTTCCTTAGTCAAACCCAAATTTTGGTAATTAAACCTTGATAAACAGATAATGGCAATGGAGAAGGAAATGATGAATGAACACTTGCTTGCTACAACTCACAAAACCTTCAATGGCTTCCCTTAAAGGAATGAAGAAAAACACATCACTCCAAGGAGCTTGATCTTGCTTTGCTTGATGTATTTGGACACTTCATAATGCTTATATGCTTTAGGGTCAACAATGCATGTTAGTGTTCACAAGATGACATGAACACACATAAGCTTGAACATGATGATAATATCTTGAATGTTGCCACAAATGATTAATAAATTTGCACTTGAATACTCTTGAAAATAATATTTTATCATATGAAGTCTCAGAAAAGTGTGTTAGGATGCTTAGATTTTAATTGATAAAAAGACTATGTATCTATAGATGTTTATCTAATTTCCTAAAAATTAGATTCCCAAAGCCAACAACTGCATATTGAATTTGAGTCAATAAAGTACCACAAAAAGAATATTTAAAAATGGGTCCTAGGACTTAGAGTGGACCCATTCTCCCTTGGCCAAATGGATCTTGGCCTAAAATCTAGGACATTCACATTGCAAGGTGATTAAAATATTAATTGTATTAAATAAATATTGGTTCCCCTTTCGTAAAATGGAAATAATAAGGCTTTGGAATGCATTATTGAAAACATTAGAAGCTTAATTAATTCCAATATATTAAGGTACCCAAAAAAAGTGTGAAATTGTAAAGGGTATACAATTTCCTACATTACATTTAGCCCCCACTTTAGTGAGAGTATGAACTTATGCTCAGACTCACACTAAAGTAGACATATATGTATCAAGAGAGGTCTAAGTTTACAAATGTTAGATTTATATAGGATGACAAAGATCAAGGAGGATGATGAAGCCCCCAAGATCAAAGATCCCATGGCAACCAAACATAAGAACAAAGGGACACGCATGATGTGTAATATATGTGCAACAAGATAAGATACACAAGAATACAATGCAAAAAAGGATGGACTAGCAAGTTGCACTATGCCACATCCATCAAAATATTCTCACAATGGCTAGTGTAGTCCAGTATACACTAGGTGAGCCCCAAAGACAAAATGACAAATGCATAATAGGTCTACAAGGTGTGAACTCATAACAAGGTGTTCTAGATGGGAAGGTCACACCAGGTCTATATTTCTCCCATCATCAACCATACCAAAATTTATACTCCTTGATAACTTTGATAAGGTTCCACAAAAACATTTGATCAATGCTATGCCAACATTACACTAATTTCAACCTCCAAAATTCTAAAATCTTCATGCTAACATGAGAATGCCAATGTCCATATCAAAATAATACCATACTATGAACAATTAATTTAAAGTAGAAATGATAAATTCCAATTGATAAAAGGTCCCTGAGAGCTTATTTGGAAATCCTTATTCCAATCATATGTTTCAAAATAAAGCTACATCATGAAAAGGGAGGGTTTCCCCTACATGCAATTGTAAAAGATAAAACATAAGGGATCGATAGATTTGGGGTCAACGTATATCTTTGCTACAATGATATAATAGAGTTTGGAACCATCATCATTCCCCAAATACATCGTGGAAAACAAAATAAAGGAAGAATGACACATAGAGAGAAAAAACAAAGGAGAAGATTTTGGGTTAACATGAAAGAGACTTGGATGTCTTGACGCCTTGTGTCATCCCCACAAGGAAAAAATAAGACAAAGGAGAAGAAATTTTTTATGATAGATAGAAGAGTCGAGATGCAAATAGAAGAATACAATGACATATTCTCTTTCTTTGTATCCTTGCACCAATGGAGTAACAAGGATCATCCAAAGAAAACTCTAAAATTTAAAGACATGCTAAGAAGCATGATGTAGGGTATCACTTTACATACATGCAATCACAAATAACATCAAGAGAAAAGAAAAATAGTATGTCACATGTGAGCCAACCTATATCAAGTAATATGCATCCCAATCTTGTTAATCATATACGAAAGGTTTATAAATATCCAAAGGAGCAACATCAAGTTCTATACTGGGACAATCACCGGGTTCAACACGTGATGATGCACTACTTTTAGAAGGATAATCATGGATGCATCCATCTAACTTCATAGAAGCTGGAAACAAAAAATTTAATTCATTATGCACTTCATCAATTTTAGCAATCTCATCATCATCCAAGTTAATCACAAAAAGAGGCCTATTGACAATTTCCATTGTGTGTTCTCTTTTTGTTGTGGTGCAAAATTTTCATGTTGTATTGAAGGTGGAGAATAATCATGCTTTATTTGAGTTTGTTTGTTCTTTTCTTCTAATTTATGAGAAATAACATAACATCTACGCCTACGCTCTTTAGCATTTTAGTTTCTTCTTGCATGATTTTCAAGTTGTAATGGTGTAGGAGAAGGTTTATCAACCATTAGTCTATTTTCTTCCCTTAGGGGAGGAATAGAAGGGACCTCTTAGGGTTGTGAAACCACTTTCTATTTAGGCTTATAATTTTTTTTGGTTTTAGGAGGCACAAAGGGAATTGTGTGGTTATCTCTTGGTCTCTTGTAGGGTATAGGTGGAAAAATAACATCATATTTTATATCTTTTGGTTCAAGCATAGGTTCATCTACAACATTTGGAATGGGAGGAACAACTATAGATTTTTCAGTTTCAGGTGGGATGTTGGCAAGGATAACTTTTCTATATGCTTCACTTTGAACTTTTGATAGGATTTGAAAAACAAATTTTTACGTTGTTTGATAGGTTCTACAGGTTCAAGCAAAAATAAATTCAATGAAAAGTTCCCTCAAGAAGGAAAAGGATTAAATCCACTCTGATACATTGTTAAAATTTGGTTATCAAATGGAAATTTCAAGCACTTGTGGATGAACAATGGGATGAAATTCATGGAGAGTAGCCATGGATAGCCTAACTTCACATGAAATTGATCTTACATCGAGATGATGGATAATGATACATCTAACTATTTTGGTCCAACTTTTAATAGAAGAGTGATTGAACCTGTCATAGGGTAAGAAAAACCATCATGTGTTTTCATCAATGCTTCCAACTTTTAATAAGAATATTGGTAAAGTTCATGAAAAAATAAGAATTCCTTACTGATCACATTATTTACACAAATGAGATCAATTAATATCCCAATTTTAGTCTTATCATTGATTCTTATAGCAATATAAAGTGGACCATCAAGTGCATGTTTAATTATATCACTATTTCATAAAGCAATGTCAAGAGACAATTTGGTTTGGCCCTTATGAGGTTAAACATCATTGAATCCAATCATAACACCTATATCATCTCCATTATTACTCTTATCAGATGTCATCAGTTATATCTTATACCTTGCTAACATTCATCACATCATTCTTGTTATCACTAGATTTTACAAATGAGATAGAATGATTTGGCATTGGATTGGAAAAGATTTGAAAATTTTGGTTAGGTGGGGAAACAAATTAATTTCCTGATCATTAAAACTAACCAATTGGATGTTATTGGAATCAATGAGGTGTTGCACTATATGTTTAAGACCCATACATCATTTTGTATCATGTCCAGCTTGTTGATGAAATTGGAAAAAGTCATTTGAGTTATAGTTCTGAGGTAAACAATTAGTTGTATCAAGAGGTCTAATGGGAGGTAAGGTGATTAGGTTCTTTCTCAAGAGTTACAACATGATCGAATGGTGGGTATCAGGTAATGGGGTGAATTGTCTATTCCTATACTGATATTGGTATGGATTTGTTGTTTTTACGGAAACCATTTGAGTTTCAACATGGTTGGTTGGTTTAGGTGGATTTATTTGTATAAATCCCTTTTTTATTTTCTTAAATGGTTGAAAATTGTTATGAGGCACAATTTCATATTTTTTAGGAGTTGAAGCATTTTTTATTATTTGGTAAGGAACAAAACCATTCCAAGGTTGTATCTTTTAATGGCCTAGGAAAAATCTTAGCGAAGAGCTTGTCTTCAAAAATGAAGTCACTACATAAGAATATATATGCAGACACATGGTTTATAGAATATCCTTTACCATCATATTTGAAAAATATAGGTATCTCTATTCCTTGTGGCATTTGTGCTCTCACTATCTCCAATGATAATGGGTTTCTTTTAAAATATTGTGAAGGTTGTCTGATTTCTTTTTTGTTCAACGTTGTTATTTGTTGTAAGAGGAATGTGACATTTTACAAAAGTTGGTTTATGATGGAATCATTGGTTGTGTTTTGGGATGGAGTGGAATATGGTGGAGGTGCATATGTGTTATGCAGACAACTAAATTAAAAATTTTTGAGCGACAAGAGGTTTAGAGATATGATGTTTGAATTCATGTCAAGTTCACCAAAATGAAATGGTGGGAAAAGGGATCCTTAAAAAGGGATATTTTCTCTATTTATTCATTTTGATAAGGAATTTCATTAGGAAAGAGATCACAAGGTTTAAAGATTGACATTCAACCTCAATGGTGATTCAATTAGACCTGGATCTTAGTCCTTAAGATAATAGGATAGACCCAAAACCAAATTGAAATGATAAGCAATGCTCAAACTAAATTAATTATAAGACCTAGAACATGAAATGAAAATTCCCTAAAGTACAAAAATTGAAACCATAGTTTGCAAGAAAATATAAGAAGGCTAAGGACACATGTACCAGTCACCAAAAGATGATTTTGAGCTCTATTGATGGATAGGTTCACCCTATGGTGAATGGGTCCTGGTTAGGGATTCTAAAAATTCTTTTGGAAATCGTTTGATATATGATCTTAGATTCTTATTTTCATAGGTTCCATTGTCCCAAAGTTGGAAATAAAATCTAATATTGAGTTTCCATGGCTTGAAAACAATGATGAAAACTTATGCAACAATGTAAATTTACTCTTCAAGATGTTCAATCCTTCTTCAATTTGTAATCTTCACATACAAAGAGAGATAAATTATTTTGTTTGAATGGGGGTTTTCCTTTGTCAAACCCAATGTTTGGTAATTAAACCTTGATAGAAAGATAATGACAATGGAGAAGGAAATGATGAATGAACACTTGCTTGCTACAACTCACCAAACCTTCAATGCATTCCCTTAGAGGATTGAAGATAAAAACATCACTCCAAGGAACTTGATATTGCTTTTCTTGATGAATTTGGACACTTGAAAATGCTTGGATGCTTTAGGATCAATAATGCATGTTATCCTTCACAATATGACATGAACACACATAATATTGAACATGATTATAGGTGGAACATATATTTTTGGGACCCTCTTGCTTTCTATCGCTTCTAGGGTTTTTCACCTAAAAGGATAAAGAAGGGCCAAAAATGCTCATGTTCACATTCAAAGATTAATGCAATATGGATGAAATAAGGATGTAATATACCTAGATGAAATGTTTGAATGCAATAAACTAACAAGATTGATTGATTAATGAATGGAAACTAAAGGAAAACAACTTGTTTGAAAACACATTGTGTAATGCGAAAACACCTAGAAACAAATGCAAAACTAAACAAAAATGAACCAAACTGAAAGTGTGCACCTAGAATGCAAATGAAGACAGGAAATTACATTTGAAATTTTGTTGATGCTGATTTTTAGGCCTGGTGGTACTCATTCACCATTCTAGGCGAATCAGTCCGAATTCTGCAAAACTGAGCTAAACCTATTTCTAACAAAAGGGTATCTAAAAATGCAGAAAAAAACAAATTGACCTTGGAGTGGGACTCATTCTCCACCCATGGAGAATGAGTTCAATTTTAAATTTCTGAATATTTAAAGGTGGAATCTGGAGCTCTCGGTTTGCACTTTGATTTTCTATAGGTGTCCGCTTTCGAAACTCTAATTTTTGAACCTGAAAATGAGTTTTTGTTGATATTTTGGCTTGGATAATGAAGAGGAGACCTAAAAAACTTTCCAAATTCATTCTTAATGATTTCCAAGCTTCCAAGAAACCTAAATCTGCAAACACACAAGACAAGAGAGAGAAATGTTGAATGTTAAGGCATGGGGGTTTGCCTTGGTCAAACCCCTTTTAGGTAATTAAACCAAAATGATGAAATAAATGAATGAAACATGTAATAATGGAGTTGATTACCTTGCCATGATGTTTTATCTTGAAATTTTGTAGCAAAACATGAAGGATTTACCCTTGAATGTTTGAAAATTGATGTCTTGGTGACTTGAAATGAAGAAACCCTAAGTTTCTTGAATTGAGATGGAAGAATGATGGATGAATGACTGAAAAGAGATAGATAGATGTGAATTAGGGTTAAAATTCTTATATTTATAAAGGAATTTCACCTATTTTACCCGTTAATACCTCATCACAAGCCGACATGAAGAAATAATAAACTTAAATTTCACTTTTTTCTTGCTCAAAGGTCAAAATTGGGCCAAATGGGACTCATTTGCCACCCATGGTGAATAGGTCCCACCTGGATGGGACTAATTCACCATGGATGGTGAATGGGTCCCATAGGGGCCTTTTTGACAGCTAAGATGCCAGAGGATAAGGAAATAAGGTTTAAATTGCAACTTTGTTAGGTATTTTATCAAACATTTCCTTGGGATGTACAATATGGGTTAATAGGGGCCTATTAATGATGATGTGAATTTCAATTAGGGCTCTGGACATAAGATTCAATGTGAAAGTGTGATTAAATACACTTTACAACACTAAAATGAGGTCCACACAGCCTAGGAAAGCACAAGAACCAATGTGAATGTGCAAGACACATTACAAAACTAGTTTCACATTAAGTTTAAGTTATAAGTCTTCTAGATTGATGTGATAATACTATTAAAAAAAAATTATAATGTTTAATTGAGGAGAAATAGGCTCATTAGGTCTAGAAAAGCGTGAAAGTATCTTACAACACTTTACAACACCTTTACAAGACATCGTTAAATGCATTTGAAAGGGTCCAAGACCTAGTGTGGATGCATAAAATGCCTCACAACACTATATTAAGATCTCATTAAGTACATTTTATGATGAATTATTCCCATGTCAAGCAAGAGGTCCATTTTTCTATGGCAAAATAGGATCTTGAATCCTGTAAAAAATTATTGATAAATTTTCTCTTGAATGCTCTTGAAAATAATATTTTCTCATATGAAGACTCCAAAAAGTGTGTTAGGATAATTATATTTGAATTGATAAAAATGATATGTATTTATAGATTTTTATCTAATTTCCCAAAAATATATTCCAAAAGCCGACAATAATTGAATTTGAATCATTAAAATATTGCCAAAAATATATTTAAAAATGGATCCTAGGAATTAAAAGGGACACATTTTCCCTTGGGAAAGTGGGTCCTAGCCTAAAAGTCTAGGAAATTCACATTCCAAGGTCATTAAAATATTAATTGCATTAATTAAATGTTGATTTCCCTTTGAGAGAATAGAAACAATAAGGCTTTAGAATGCATAATTTGGCATATTAGAAGCCTAATTAAGTCCAATAAATTAAGCGACCTAAAAAAGTGTGAAATTATAAATGGTATATAATTTCCTACACTATGATAACATAAGACAATATTGCTATTGTTTTCTCCACATACTAGTTTACTAAAAATCATGGAACTAGGGAAGAAGGGAAAAATATCGAGTGGGACAAGCATAATTAGAGTTACTCATGTCTAGTAAGGTTGAATATTCCTCAATCTGTTGAGGAAAAGTCAGAAGTGCCCATCCATGAAGATGTCAATTAGGGAAAGGAATACCATATAATTGAATACTTAGGTTCTAAACTTGCAATATTTAGGATACTCAAGCAAGTTTCGAACCACGCGTTCATGTTCTTGAGTTAGCTCATGTGCACTCGAGGACCCTAGATTAGTTGACCACACATTGGACTATGTATCAAATGTAAAGTGCAATTCCATATGTTGAAGATAATTATATGTCAATCAAGGGTGCAAAGATCAAATGGGGAATCCTTCCTAGCAGTTTGAGGGAATGGCTTAATGGAGTTACAACCACCAAAAGGAAGGGGCACTAAGCATCCTTTTTGAAATGGAAGAAGCTCAATTATGGAATGATGCAAGGACATGATGATATTGGATGTGGCCTTCAAATCTCTCAACTAAAATGAATGATGGCTCAAATGATTGAATCAAGTCCTAACCCATTCATAAATGGGTTGCCAAGGAAGTCATGGTAGGTTAGATTTTGGCAAAGGAATCTTGATCTAAAAATTATCTCTAAAGAAGGTCTGGACATAGATAGAGCTATTATGCTATGCCCCTCCATAGTCTCATCCTTTTATGAAAACTTGGAGAAGTTGTATAATGAGAACAAGTATGGGTCCAGGATAATATGGAACTATAATGAAATAGGTGTGTAGGCTAGTGAAAACTATGGAATGTGAATTATTGAAAGGATGGGGTCAAGATGTGTACCATATTTAATCTTAAAAAGAAAAGAGTGGATCATTATTTTATCTTGCATTGATGCAACATGACATGTTATACCTAGTTTTTATTTGTTTAAGTCAAAAGGGACTCATGAAAAACTACATTACCAACTATGAGCTAGGGGAATGCATGGAAGGTCAAGAATATGTGTGGATGACAAAAAAAAAATTATTATTGGCTTGAACACTTTGCTACATCAATTTTTGGTGGGTTTTCACCAAAAAACATAAAACTTCTTATCTTTCATGGTCATGGCAGCCATGTGGCCTTCGAGACAATTGATGAAGCAAGATGTATAGGAATAGAATTTCTCATAGCACTAGGGCATACATCCACAAGTTGTAGCCCCTAAATGTCAATGTAGTTTCTCCTTTCAAAAATTACTTCAAACAACAAAGGAGTGTATAGGACATGTATACCTAGTTTTAATTTTTTTAAGTCAAAGGGACACATGAAAAACTACATTACCAACTATGAGCTAGGGGCATGCATGGCAGCCCAAGAACATGTGTGGACATGATTAAAAAAATTGTTTGCTAATTGGATCGAACACTTTGCTACATCAATCCTTGGTGGGGTTTCACTGAAAAAATGTTGGTATATGGCGATTGATCATGCTATATTGTACACTCTTCATGTATCCTCTCCGAGGTCTGGGGCTAGGTCGAGCCTCAGGAAAGGGTTCAGGGATGACAACCCCCAAGAATTTTTTTTTTATGTTTTTCACTTCGTCACCAACAAAAGAAAAAAATGACTTTGTAAAACCCTAATTTTGGAAGCTTCTAAAAAGCTTGTTATAAGCAGTTGGGATGGGAGTTGTAGTAGGGAATTATTAGCGGGATTGTAATATTTTTTACACTGGATAATAAAATCATTGGATGGTTGAGGTTTTGTGGATGTAGCTTGGATTGGGTGAACCACATTAAATTCTTTGTGTTGTCTTGTTTCTGCTATAATTTTTTGTGTTTTATTCATCAAATCTACATTTAACTATTAGATATCTTCCTTCTAACCCTAACAAGTGGTATCAAAGCGAGTTGTGTTTGATTATCGCCTTCAGGAAAGTCTCATAGTTGAGTGAGAGTCTCACGGTTAAGTGGTAGAAATGGCGAATGAGGGTAATTGAAGGTATATAAATTCAATGGGTAGAACTATCCATTATGGAAGATGTAGATGGAGGATTATCTCTATCAGAAGGATTTATGGAGTCCACTGGAAGGAATAGCCAAGAAATCGACAACAATGAGTGATGAGGAATGGAATCTTCTGGACAAAAAGGAACTAGGATCCATTCCTTTATGCCTGGCACAATTGGTGGCATTCAATATTACAACGACAAAGACAACTCAAGAGTTGATGGAAACCCTGGTGAAGTAAAATCCTTCCGCTTTGAATAAAGTATTTCTTATGAAGCATTTATTTAATATGAAAATGGTAGAAGGTGGGTCAGCTCTTGATCATTTAAATGAGTTTGATATGGTTACCAGTCAATTAATTTATGTAAATGTAAACTTTGATGAAGTTAGGGATCTTTTGATTCTATGTTCTTTGCCTAAAAGCTAGAATAGCTTGGTAATGGTTGTTAGCAATTTTGTTTTTGGTTCAAATACATTGAAATTTGATGATGTTGTTGGTGTTATTTTGAGTAAGGAAATTCATAGGAAAAACTCATGTGGAACATCCACATCAGGTAGTGTTTTGAATGCAGAAAGTAGATGAAAAACAAAGGAGAGAGGAAATAATTCTAGAAGTTGTGGGAAGTCATGAGGAAAATCAAAGGAAAAAAGGTCTCAATCTAGAGACAAGAGGGATTGTTGGTATTGTGGTAAGCTGGGTCATTTAAAGAAAGATTGTTGGTCTTGGAAAAATAAAGGAGACTAAAAAGGAAGGAAATAAAGAGGAAAATATGGTAAGTAATAAACCTAATGAGGATGCTTTGATTATTTCCCTTGATAATTCTAATGAATCTTGGGTGTTAGATTTAGGGGCTTCATTTCATTCTACGCCCCATAGAAGTTATTTTCTTGATTATGTCGAAGGGGATTTTGGGCTAGTTTATTTGGGAGATAGAAAACCCTGTCAGATTGTTGGAAAGGGAAGAATCAAGATTAAGTTTCAGAATGGGAATCATTGGCTACTACATGAGGTGAGGCATGTTCAAATGTTAAAAATAAATTTAATTTTAGTAGGGCAACTAGATGATGAAGGTTGTGTTGTTACATTTAGTGATAAAAATTGGAAGGTTACAAAAGGTTCCTTAGTGGTAGCAAAAGGTGTGAAAGTAGGTACCTTATATCTTTGTACAAGTCATACTACTCCTACTTTAGCTATTGTAGATAAAAATCAATGTTCATGAACAATTGTTGCAGTTTAGTAGGTAAAAAATCAGATAGTTGCTATGGATTATGAATTAGCACTATGGCATAATAGACTTGGGAATATGAGTACAAAAGGTATGAAAGTACTTCATTCAAATAATGTTTTACCAAGTCTAAAATGTGTTAATATGGATTTATATGAAAGTTGTGTATATGGAAAACAAAAGAGAGTTAGTTTTCTCAAAGATGGGAAGCAAAAGAAAGATGAGAAATTAGAGCTTGTACATACAGATGTATTGGGACTAACTCAAGTATCTTCTCTTGGTGGCTCTTAGTAATATGTCACTTTTACTGATGATGCAACAAGGAAGGTATGGATTTATTTCCTTAGGAAGAAATTTGATGTATTTGAATCTTTTAAGAAATGGAGAAGCTTGGTTGAGAATGAGTTAGGTAAAAAGTTAAAATGTATCAGATCTGATAATAGTGGTGAGTATTGCAACAAAGAGTTTGAAGATTATTGTTCCTCTAATGGTATTCATAGGAAGAAAACGGTTCCAAGGACTCCACAAGAAAATGGAGTGGCTGACTGCATGAACAAAAAAATAATGGAGCATGCACGGACTATGAGATTTCATGCTAGGATTCCTTTAAAAATGTGGGTAGAGGTTGTAAACACTACTATTTATTTAATCAATATAGGTCCCTCAAATCCTTTGGGTTGTGGTATTCCAGAGGAAGCATGGACAGGTAAGAAGGTGAGTTATTCTTTTATCAAGACCTTCGGTTGTGAAAAATTTTCACATGTAGATTATGAAAATAGAACCAAGCTTGATGCAAAATCAAAGAAATGTGTATTTTTTGGATATGGCATTGATGAACTTGGTTATAGGCTTTGGGATTTTGAAAATAAAAAAATTGTGAGAATCAAGGATGTCATATTCAATGAGAAAGTGTTGTACAAAGATCAGTTGCAACAACATGAGAAGAAATAAAATGATTATGTAGTGTTGGATGATACACCAAAAAACAATGTTCCAATGGGTTCTCATGCTCCGCAACAATAGCAACAACAAATACCACAAACTCCAGTGAATGTTAGATGATCTTCAAGGATAGGTAGACCTCTAGAAAGATTTCCTCCCTCTTTGTATTCTACTTTATTAACTGATGTTGGTGAATTGAAATGTTATGATGAAGCTATGTAGGTGGATACCAAGGTTCAATGGGATCATGGAATGGAAGAAGAAATGGAATCCTTGCTGAAAAATCAGACTTGGGAATTATACAAGTTTCCTGTGGGTAAAAAGGCTTTACAGAAAAAATGGGTTTATAGGTTGAAAGAGGAGGATGGAGGTAAGTAAATATTTAAAGCTGGATTAGTTGTAAAGGGATTTGCACAAAAAATGGGTATTTATTTTGATGAAATATTTTCTCTAGTTGTTAAAATGACTTCTATTCGTACTATTTTAAGCATTGTGGTTGCTAAGGATTTACATTTAGAACAACTCTATGTTACAGCAACCTTTCTCCATGGTGATTTGGAAGAGGAAATATACTCGGCATGTGCAAGATCATCGGGCAAAAAACAGCCCTTAAGGGCAAAAAATTCAGAAAAATAAGTGTTAGGCAACTTGACGTGAATATTTGAATAAGTTATCTATATTATTTAAAAATATGTAAGAATAGAATTTGTAGAAAATTGAATGTAGTTTCTAAAATACTAGGTTTATTTAAAAATAAATAAAATCTATTTGGTGAAAATTTGAAATTTCAATGCAAGAGTACTTAAATTTCAGGGAAAAATAAGAAGTAGGTGTCCTCTGACCACCCTAACCATAATAAAATGATAATATTTTTTGTAAGATTTTATATATAAGTAGAGGACTCATGTCCGATGTGATGCATATTTTTTTGTAATTTTTTCCAAGTAAATAATTAATTATGAATTTTTTATTACAACTTTTAGAAAATATAAAACTTCGTATGTCTGACCACCTTAACTTGGTCAAAACTTCATGAAATTTATTTTTATTTTTTAATCCTATAGTATGTGAAGCATAGAATGTGACATGTTTTGGATTCAAAAACTATGATACCGCTTGAAAGTTATAGATGTTTTTCAATCAGCCTATCGATCAGGACTTTAGTCATAATTCTAATAGAAAATGAATAATAACTATTTATTAAATTCAAATTAAATCATAATTTATATTTTTGGAAAGTTGAGAATCTCCTCTAAAACCCCTTTTCCTTTCATTAATTTTGGGTGAAAAAGTCACCACATACCCCATAATATTGCCACTTTTACACCATGATCCCCGCACATACCCATACATGGAACAATGACAAGGATTTGAGGTCAAAGGTCAGGAGAAATTGGTGTGTAGATTGAAGAAAAGTTTATATGGCTTGAAGCAAGCACCTGAGCAATGGCATATTAAATTTGATAGCTTTATGGCTAAGCATGGATACAATCACTATAGTTCATACCATTTTATTTATTTTAAGAGGTTAGATGATAATAGCTACATTATTTTATGTTTATATGTTGATGATATGCTTGTAGCGGGGTCTAACATGAATCACATAAATGAGTTAGAACAACAATTAGAAAATTCATTTGCTGTGAAGGATTTCAGGTCAACAAAGCAAATCCTTGGTATGAAGATTACAAGAGATAGGAAAAATAGAAAAAAAAATTTATCTCAGGTTGATTATGTTGAAAAGGAGTTGTAGAGATTTCATATGGAGAATGCAAAATTTTTCAGCACATCTTTTCCCAATCATGTTAGATTGACTAAGGATACGTGTCCAAAAACACAAGAGCTAGGATGAAGAAAAAATGTCCAAGGTACCATATGCTTTAGCTATAGGTAGTTTAATGTATGCCATGGTATACACAAGACCAGATATTGCACATATTGTAGGAGTTGTTAGTAGGTATATGAGTCATCCCGGTGTTGAGCATTGGAATGTGGTAAAATGGATTCTCAGGTACATTTGAGAGGTACATCCAACAGATGTTTATGTTTTGGGGGTTCTAATACTAATTTAAAAGGATATGTTGACTCAGATTTGGAAGGGGATATTGATACCAGGAAAAGTACCATAGGTTATGTATTTACAGTTGGTGGGACAACAATGAGTTAGATTTCTTGGTTCCAAAAGGTGGTTGCTTTAGCCACCACAAAGGTAGAGTATGTTGTTGAAACAGAGGCGGCAAAGGAGATGATATGGCTGCAAATTTTCGTGGAAGAGTTGGGAGAAAAATAGGTTGAAAATTACCTATTTACAAATAGCTAGAGTGCTATACATCTTGCAAATAATTTTTCCTTTCACTCTAAAACCAAACAAATGCAGTTGAGATATGGGTATGTGCAGGATCATGATGGGCCAAAAAGTGGCAATATGATGGGTATGTGGTTGATGACTTTTTTTTACCCAAAATTGATGAAAGGAAAAGGGTTTTTAAAGGAGATTCTCGTGTTTCCAATTATAAATTATGCTTTACTTTGAATTTAATAGGTAATTATTATTCATTTTCTATTTGAATTACTTACTAAAGTCCCGATTGATAGGTTGATAGAAAAACATCTATAGCTTTCAAATAGTATCACATTTTTAAATCCAAACATGCATCAGATTCTATGCTTTGCATACATAGGATTAAAAAAAGAAGAAAATTGAATTTCATGAATTTTTACCAAGTTAAGGTGGTTAGACATACGAAGTTTTATATTTTTAAAAGTTGTAATAAAATTCATAATTAATTATTTACTTGGGAAAAATTACAAAAAATATGCATCACATTGGGACATGAGTCCTCTACTTATATCTAAAATATTATAATTTTTTTATTATTTTATTGTGGTTAGGTGGTCCAGCATAATCTACTTATTTTTTCCCTAAATTTAAGTACTACTACATTGAAATTTCAAATTTTTACCAATATATATATTTTTTTCAAACAAACCTAGTATTTTAGAAACTACATTCAATTTGATATAGATTCTATTCATACATATTTTTGAAATAATATAGATAACTTATTCAAATTTTTACATCAAGTTTCCTAACTCTGATTTTTCTGAATTTTTTGCCACTTAAGGGCCTATTTTTTCCATGATGATCCTGCACATACCCATATCATTTCATTAGGTCAGTGTTGGAGGATGGACAGGTAAAGTTGGAAAAGATACATACAGATGCTAATCCAGTGGATATATTTATGAAGGTGGTGACAAGGGAGAAGTTGAGCTCCTCTTCAACTTCAGTTGGCCTTGAAGGTTGAATTCAAGTATAACAGAGCAGCAGGGTCTAAGGTGCTTATTTCTAGTGGGAGCTGTAAGTGCAGCTGTGTCATCTAGGATCAATCTCCAAGTGGGAGATTGTTTGGTGTGGAGCCTGATCAGTCTCTAAGTGGGAGATTGTTGGTATGTGGTGACTGATCATGCTATACTGTACACTCTTCATGTACCCTAGTCGGGGTCCCAAGCCAGGCTGGGCCTTGGGCAGGGGTTTGTGGGAGGCAGCCCTAAAGAAAAATTTTCCCCATTTTTCACTTTGTCATCGACAAAAGATAAAACCGACTTTGTAAAAGCCTAATTTTGGAAGCTTCTAAAAATCTTGTTATAATCACTTGGGATGGGAGTTGTAGTAGGGAATTATTACTGAGATTGTAATATGTTTTACATTAGATGATAAAATCATTGGATGGTTGCAGTTTTGTGGATGTGGTCTGGATTGGGTGAACCACGTTAAATTCTCTATGTTGTCTTGTTTTTGCTATAATTTTTTGTGTGTTTTATTTATTTGTTTTATTGATCAAATCTATATTTAACTGTTAAATATCTTCCTTCTAACCCTAACAAAAACATAAAACTTCTTATCTTTGACAGTCATGGTAGCCATGTGGCCTTCAAGACAATCGATGAAGCAAGGCGTATAGTCATATACTTGATCACACTACCAGCACATACCAACCACAAGTTGCAACCCCTAAATGTCAATGCATTCTCTCCTTTCAAAAATTGCTTCAAATGAAAAAGGAGTGTATGGATGTCTATCCACCCCCAAATTGAAATTAGAAGGGAAGAGTTGACATCTCTTTCAAGCAAGGAATTTGCACAAGCTTTGAGTGTGTGTAATATTATAAGGGGTTTTCAAAGAATAGGAATTTGGTCATTGAATTAGACTGCACTTGACAACGATATCCAACGCCAAGTGAAGCCTTAATAGTTGAAGAAAAAGCAACCATTTTCAAAGTAAAAAATGATGCCATGGAAATCAAGGATGATGCATAGTTTATTGCAATGGAAACTTGTTTGAGGCTAGCTAGTTTTAATGAAGATTAGATTAATGAGTTCATGCAAAAATTCAATGTATGAAATGCCTTGAATGCAACAAATGAATTAGAGGGATATTACACATAGAATAATGATATTTAACTGGATGACATAGAAACTCCTATTCTTCAAACAACTTGCAATGACACTATAGATAATGAAGAAGGTTTGAGTCTACCATCACATACAATCCAATCAAGGTTGTTTAAAGGTGTAGCTTTAAACCTAGGGGTACATTTAAATTTTAGTGAAGAATGTGAAGGTCTCTTCATGCCATAACCACCAAATAATGATCTAGAAGATGTCATCTACTAATTCAGAAATGCAATAAATTGGGATGAAAATGATGGAATAGAAGTATATATGCTAATGATACAAGCGACTAGGAATTTGACTTTGTGGAATGCACACAAGTCAATAACCAACAACAAGAAACCCTAAATAGTATTTTTTTGCAACTTTTGATGTAAAGGGTGTAACAATTATGATATAGAGGGGTATGTGTAGGATCATCATGGAAAAAACAAGCCCTTAAGTGGCAAAAAATTTAGAAAAATTAGAGTTAGGCAGCTTGATGCAAAAATTTGAATAAGTTATCTATATTATTTCAAAAATATGTAAGAATAGAATATATAGCAAATTGAATCTAGTTTCTAAACTACTAGGTTTATTTAAAACCAAAAATCTATTTGGTGAAAATTTGTAATTTCAATGCAGAGTACTTCAATTTCGTGGAAAAAATAAGTAATGCGTCCTAACCACCCTAACCATAGTAAAATGATAATATTTTTTTATAAGATTTTAGATATAAGTAGAGGACTCATGTCCGGATGTGATGCATATATTTTTTGTAATTTTTTCCAAGTAAAAATTAATTATGAATTTTTATTAAACTTTTAAAAAATATAAAACTCGTATGTCTGACCACCTTAACTTGGTCAAAACTTCATGAAATTCATATATATACTTTTAATCCTATAGTATGTGAAGCATAGAATGTGATGCATGTTTAGATGCAAAAAATGTGATCCATTTGAAAGCTATAGATGTTTTTCAATCGGCCTATCAATAGGACTTTAGTTGTAATTAAAATAGAAAATAAATAATAATTATTTATTAAATTAAAAGTAAAGCATAATTTACATTGATGGAAAGCTGAGAATCTCCTTTAAAAACCCTTTTCATTTCATCAATTTTTGGTAAAAAAAATTCGTTAGCCACATACCCTACACATACCCATGATATCGCCACTTTTTGGCCCATCATGATCTTGCACATACCTAGAGGTTAGTCTCGAGTGCTATGCCTAAGTACACAATGGTAGGTTTTGACAAGTCAGATGTGTACATTGATTTTATAAATGAACAAGAGACACAAAAATAAAGAAACAAAGAATTGGAGCAAAGGAAAAGGGGGAAGATGAGAGAAAGGAAGGCTGAAAGAGAATCAAACTAGGTAGAGAGGGAGACATTAATATTATAGAGACTAGCAAGAAATAGAAAATAGTAGAGGAGATATTTATGTAGCAATGAGAGAGGGAGATTGAAAGGGAATAACAAAAAAATTCTTAACAATTGAAGGTTACTCAAAAGTAGGTGGATAGATCATAAGGAAATAGAAATAAGAGTACACCAACGAATCCTTTTCCACCAAAACATCCCATTTTAATGGAAATGCTCAATATTTTTTATCCATCCTTTGTTGATCTTAGCATCCTACAAGTTGGGTCTTCCCCAGGCTTCTCTGAATAGCTACATTTTAATTTAGAGGAAAATTAGGCATTGCTTTCCCATATAGCAAGTTTCCTGTAGAATAATCCACAATCACTAACATCATCTCTAGTTGGAAATGATTCAAGTGATACCTAACATTAAGGACAATCTCTTTTTCCTCAATCTAAGGATATCTAATTAGGATGGTTGATGTCATTTCTTTTTTGAAAAATTTAATACTTCATTGTGCCCTAATTTCTTAGTCACAACTTTATTCAAGTTTGTTTGTCTGACTATACAGTATATGTATTTGATAACTTTCAATATATTATTAAGTTTGTTTCTATCATGGCAATTTTATGCAAATAGTTTTGTAATGTTATTGCATGTAGCAATAATGGTGAAGAGGTAGTACATGGAATAATTTTTGGTTTACATCTATATATATAAATACATATGCAATCATATACATACATACATACATGCATACATACATACATACATACATACATACATACATACATACATACATACATACATATATATATATATATACATACATACATACATACATACATAAATACATACATACATACATACATACATGCATACATACATACATACATAATTTTGGAAAAATGAAGAATATTGACTATCTCTACAATTTTGTGTTGTCATTGATGCCACTATGTTGTGTTTGCAAGCTTAAGACAATGTTTGATCTGATATTTTGGTCTGGTATTTGAATTGGTACTTGTGCTACTCTCTTTAGTATTCTTGTTTGCATTTCTCCATAGTTACTAGTTAATGCTTGTGGTTTTGAGAAATGGTTTGTAAGCATCAAGAGCATGTACTCTCAAGATCTCACGTATCCAGTGCTAGTACAAAATGTGTTACAATGAAATAATTTTTCTATGCGGATATATGTGCGACCTATTTTAGGTCCTTGTCGACATAATGTAGCATGTTGGAGGTTTGAATTATCTTCTTCAAATATCTTGTGAATGTTTGTAGCCAATAGTAAATATTTCTTAACTGCATATAATTAGGCTGACCTAATTGATGCTTGCGGGAAAGATCAAGTATATAAATGAATATGATGGACAACCTTTTCTGATAAGACATAGCGAGACAGAGACAAAAGAATAGCAGTGTAAGCAAAAAGATGAAGTGTATTGAATCAGTCTATTGAGCATCACTGAAACTGCATCAACACTTGTTAGGTGCATTGTACTTAGTTCATTTTGGCTGTAAATCCCAATTTTGTTTTTTCAATCTTTTTGTAGGTAGTGAGCCTCTCTTGTAAGTAGTGAGCTTTTATATTTGGACAGTGAGCCTTTTTATTTTTAGTTTGGAACTACTTTATACTATGAGTTAATCCTCACCATGGTTTTTCCCTCCTTGGTTTTTCCACATAAAAATCTAGTGTTCATTGTGTTGATTCACTTTTGTTATCTTTGCTCATACTTAATAACAGATAATGTGGTTATGGAATTGATATGTGTTGTAGTTTTATGTTTGAATTTTGGGACAACTGATTCACCTCCCTCTCTGTTGTCCTACCTGTTTAACAATTGGTATCATAGCTTTGGTTCCTTGGTCTAGAGCTTAATTGCTTAAGGAGGATCCTAATGACTAATTAGATGGATGATAAAGAACAACTCCAAACTATACTTAAGGATCTTGATAGAGTTGAAAATGAAAACATAGATCTGAAGGAGAATTTGGGTGAAGAAAATGAATGTGTTTGGAAGCTGAAAGAAAAATTAATGAAATTCAAGGGAAGGCATAGAGAAGTGAGCGAGTAGTTGACACAAGAGATAATTGGATTGAAAGTGACAGTAGAAGAGAAGAGAATTGAAGAATGTCTAAATAAAATGGTGTAGAACAAATCCAAAGAATGCTCTAAACTTGAATAGAAGATAGTAAACTTGAGGATTGAACTGGAAAAGGGAAAGCTATGTGAGAATAATTTCAAACCAAGTTTTGATAAGCTTGGAGAATTGCTTGTTGGACAAAAATAAAATAAAGAAAAATTGGTTTAGGAAATAATGTAGGTAAAATTTCAAAGGACAATCAGAGGATTCAAGATAAAGGAAAGCATAAGAGAAATTCAAGAAAATTTACAAGGAGACCACCCATGAGATAGCCTAAAGCACAGAGGTATCCCTCTTTCAATGGTATTTGTTTCTTCTCTAATAAATATGGTCACAAGGCAACAAATTGCAGGAGCAAGAATAATCAGTTTTCTAGACCCTTCACTAGAAAATGCTTTGAATGTAAGAAGGTTGGACATAAGGCTACCGAATGCAAATAACTAGTGAGAGTGATAAGTCAGGTAATGAGGAACATATTTAATGAAGGAATAATGAATCAATTCTTTAATGGCTATTGTTATACTTGTAACAAATTTGGACACAAAACAAATCAATGTAGATTGAGAGGAAATGGAGGATAGAGTAAGTAGAAAAATATCATTTGTTATAATTGCAATAAACTAGGACATATTTCAAGGGATTGTAGAAGTAAGAAAGAAAAGATGTCTTCTCTGGTAGAGAAGAATGATCTAGTAAAGAAGGTCAACAAAGAAGAAATGAAGCAAGAGATGAATAAGTTATGGAGGAAGAAAGAAGAAGAAGAATTTTAAGCTACTATTGCACCTGTGCCCTCATCTAGTACGGATGAATCCTCTAGGAATTAGAACGAGCATGGCCTCAAGTGGAGCATTATCAAAAAATTATGAAAACCCCTTAGATAAATGGCATTTTAGAGGCTGGCTCGAGGACGAGATGCGAAGAATGTACAATCAGAGGTTGTGGAAAAAGAACCAAAAGAAAGCATGTGGTCATGATGATTTGTGGATCGAATCAGGGTTTTCTGTGTTAAGAAGAATGTTTTTAGCATCTTTTTGATGCTTGATGCATTTAATGCATTTAGGGTAAAATCAATGAAGTATAAGTTGAAGTTTGTTCAAAGCTTCTAGGTTAATTGTGCATTTGGAGAACTTAGAAGGTGCCCTAGAGTGATCCTAAAGCAGGCGTGAAGCAATTATGAAGGGCTTTCGAAGAAATTGACTCAAGTAATCTATAATTCATTTCCTTGATTGTAGAAAGGGAAGGAAGGAAAAGTGAAGAAGTCTCGATTAAAAAATTAAAGAAATCATAGAGATGGACAAAGAATCGAGTGGTGTCATCCCTTTGAAGCTGAAAAGAGTGGAGTTAGAAGAAATTGATCATAGGAAAATGAAAGAAATGGAGCTAGGGCTAAGAGAATTTGAATTATAGAACATCAAAATCCTAGGTAAGGATTTATGGAGTGAACTTTCGTGGGTTGTTGAAAATGAGTTTATTTTGTTCTTATTGATTCATTTCAAGAATGGAAGTATTGTATTGGACAAACCCTAGTTAGTTATGAAGGAAGCAATCTAGGCGATAACTCGATTATGCAGTATTGGAGAACTTCTTGGAAATAAAATGGTAAAGTACAAAGATGTGGAGGAATTGACTGGTATTAGCAAAGACCCTTGAGCTTTACTAATAAATGCTCTCAAAGATTTGGCTGTAAGGTATGTTGTGTATGGTATTTATTACAAGATCTATTTTAGAAATCCTGAAGGTTCCACATCTGCAATTGCAGTTTACACTGATGGTTAAGGAGAACAGGAAATTTGATTTGTGTAGCTTGTTGCTTGAGAATCTTTCTAAAAATGATTGTATGTTGGTAATTTAGCGTTATCCCTTTTGTTTTGGATCTCTTCTGATATGCTTGGTGTTTTACTTTTTGTGTTCCCTACTAGGAAAGGATAATGTGGTATGGGAATATGGGATTCCTACTGGAAAATAGGTTTACAGATATCTTGAAGCGTGGGAAGATAATGCAAGTATGTGTAAATCCTTTTTCACATCCTCAAAAACAAATATTTGCTCTGGTACATCTGCTTTGAGTTAGTTTAAGGTGGGATCTTCCTCCGGTGAGAAGGAAATGGGGGTTTTCATTAGTGACTCCTGTGGAATAAAAAAGGAAGAAAATTATAACTGAAGATATCATTGACATTTTAGAAGAAAAGGAGAAAGTATTGTCTGATGACATCCAGTCTATGATTATTGAAGGAACAATGAAGAAGATTGGTGAATTATGGAGTGCAACATCTCCTATTGATAGAATGAAGATTGATGATGCTTTGTTAGAATATCTACTTCAGAAAGGTATTGGAGTGTCAACTATTTTTGATTTCTTGCTAGAAAATCTAGTTGAGATTGTTGAGAAAAGGATGTTGCTTGAAGGTCTAGAAGGACATAAGTTTGAAGCTTTGGTTGAAAAGAGGTGTGTTAAAGCTACAGGGAGACTGCCTAAATTGATAGTGGAAATAAAGAAATGCATTAAGGAAATTTTGGATATTTACAAGTATTGTCTTTGGTGGCCTGATGTAGTAGATAACTTTAGAATTAAAATTGAAACAATTGAAACTGAAGTGAACAACATTGGAAAGAGTTTTGACATCTTTGAAGATAAAGAATGAAAGCAAAGATTGATAGTTGATGAATTACAAGTTGAACTGGTTGTTGTACAAAGCCAAAGAGGTGATGTAGTGAAAACCTTTTGGTTTCTTAAAGAGATTGTTGAGCTCCGATTAGAACATCTTTTCATAATCCACACTGATGCAAAAACTATTGAAAGAAAAAGTTCATATTGGTCACCATCATTTACTCTATTGGGTTTATTGGAAAGAACTTGCACAAGAATGGATTCAACCACTTTTAATTAGAAGAAATTGTGTCCAGTTCTTGAGGAAAGGTACAAGAAAGTGTTTCAGGTGAAGAGTGTCATTTTCACCTAAATCCTGAGTTTTATGTTATTTCTGATATGGAGAAGATGAAAAGGAAGAAAAATAAGTTAATTGAATTGGGGTTTGAAATTTTTGGATGGTTGGAATCTTTTTTGTTGAATTAAAATCTTTTTTTCACCATGAGTAAACCGTTGTTTATATCCTTTTTGGCCACCCTTTGCCATTGATGTCAAAGGGGGAGAGAGTTAGAGTATGGGGAGAGTTTGAAAGAGAAGTTTTTTTTACATTTTTCCACCAATGAAAAAGGGGGAGATTGTTGGAAAAATAAAGAATATTGGCTATCTCTATAGTATTGTGTTGTCATTGATGTCATGGTGTTGTGTTTGCAAGCTTAAGAGAGTGTTTGATCCAGTATTTTGGTCTAGTATCTGAACCGGTACTTGTGCTACTCTCTCCAGTATTCTTGTTTGCATTTCTCCACAGTTACTAGTTGATGCTTGTGGTTTTGGGAAATGGTTGTAAGCATCAGGAGCAAGTACTCTCAAGATCTCGTGTATCCAGTGCTCATACAAAATGTTTATTTATTTTTGCAATTGAAGTCTATTCCTAGTTGACTTCTTGGGGTAATTGTGTTGCAATGAATTAATTTTGCTATGTGGATATATGTGCAACCTATTTTAGGTCCTTGCCGACATAATGTAGTGTGCTAGAGGTTTGAATTATCTTCTTGAAATATCTTGTGAATTTTTGGAGCCGAAGATAAATATTTTTCAAGTGCATCTAATTAGGGTGACCTAATTGATGCTTGCGAGAAATATTAGGTATATAAATGAATATGATAGATAGACTTTTGTGATAATACATAGTGAGACAAAGACAGAAGAATAGTAGTTTAAGTGAAAAGATAAAGTGTGTTGAATTAGTCTATTGAGCATCATTGAAACTACATCATAACTTGTTAGGTGCATTGTTCTTAGTTCATTTTGGCTATAAAGCCCAAATTTATTTTGTTAATATTTTAATAGGCAATGGGCCTCTCTTGTAAGCAGTGAGATTTTGTATTTGGAAAGTGAGTCCTTTCAAGGCAATGAGCCCTTGGTAGTGAGCCTTTTTATTTTTAGTTTGGAACTACTTTATACTGTGAGTTAATCCTCACCATGGTTTTTCCCCCCTTGGCTTTTCCATGTAAAAATTTGGTGTTCATTGTGTTGATTCACTTTCTGTTATCTTTGCTCATACTTAATAACAGATAATGTGTTTATGGAATTGATATGTGTTAGAGTTTTTAAGTTTGAATTTTGGGACAACTGATTCACCCCTCCTCTCAGTTGTCCTACCTATTTAACACATACATACATACATACATATGTATGTATGTATATATATATACATACATATGTATGTATGTATGTATGTATGTATGTGTGTATGTATGTGTGTATGTATATGTTTCTATGTGTATGTATGTTGTAACGCCCCGCCACACAAACCCCATAGGACAACTACAACAAATACATACTATTTTTTTTTGAAAATAAAAATGCAACAATGCAACAAATAAACATTTATACAACATAGATATAACATAAAGCATTAACCTAATCCTATGGGGTACATGGTGCATTACTTAAACGAACCCAACAATTAACGATAAATGATACTAACTAAAATGAAAGAAAGAAACGAGAATAAAACATGATATACGTACAACAAGAATAAGATATAAATTCATAAACATAAATCACATAATACTATATTCATCTTCAGAGTTCAAAGTTACAAATGTGGAATATATTTCCATAGATACAACACAATATAAATTCAAAGTTACATTACAAGGCCACTTCCCTTATAACATTGGGAAGGGTACAATCAATAATACAAAAGTACAATAATGAAAGAGAACTCTTCATAGGTACAATCTTCTCCGTGCAAGCTCTGAGATCACTACAACTGCATCCATGCCATGATCACAATTGGGGACCCAATGGGTGCATTGCACGCTTCCACCTGACCGTGTGGACCCAAAGGAACACCCCCCATGCAAGGAGTCAATAAGAAAGAACCCTCGGCCACAAACTCAAACATAAAGGACACACATCACAAGACTCAAGCCCATGAACAACATAAACATCAACAGTAAATAAAAAATTAAAACAAATAAAACAACTCCAAAGACATGAGAACAAGGGAAACAAAGGGGCATAATGGGAGAGTGTCATCACATGGCCCTCATGGATTCCCCAGACTACCTATAATATAGGAGCCACCTCCATCTATGGTTAACCAGACATCCTGTTTCAAGGTGTCGCCCCATAGGGTGACTCATGTAGAGCCATCCACCTTTTGTGAAGACATGGTAGTGACCTTACCAACCAGGTCTTCCCACCCATCCTTAGCCTTTGGGAGCACTAACGATAGGGGTGAGGTGTATATTTTTATCTTGTTATGTGATGACTAACCCAACCCACTAAGTAAATTAATTAGGTTTTCACTTAATTAGGGAAACTCTTTCAAGGGTGACCACTTGTACACTGGCCCCAAGAAGAGCCACTCTCCCCTATGGTTTCCCTAAAACCAAAACCAAGAAATAGGTATCATAATGTTCAACCAAAAGAATCATAACTCACAATATGGTACCACCCACAAATTCCCACATGGTATCAACAGGAACCAAAAGTATGCAACCATAGAAATGCATTCACACTTTCCCTAACCTCTAGAGATAATGCTAATCCATACAAGAACAAAGTAAAATATCACATCCAATTAAATAACACCATATCATTAACTATAAGGAGTTTATATAATAAATCATCCAATTCTCAATCAAATAACCATTTTCTTCAATTAAAAATCAAAGTAAGGAAATTCACTAATACTTCTATTCATCCCAAGCACAATAATCAATTTAATAAATATCTTCCTACACTTAAAAAATTCATTTATTAAATATCTAAGTCTAAAAACTTGCTAAAAAGCTAATTAAAGAGCAGCAATGATAATTCCATGATTTATCTAAACATAATAAAATAAATTTTCTTTAAAAAAAATAAAATAAAGATACTAACTAAATTTATTAAAAACCAATTATAAATCATTCACTAATTTCAATTTTTTTAACTATATTTTATTTTCTGATTTTAAATCTTTTCCACACAAAATATTCTAAATTCTGATTTTTCTAAGATAATGGAAATCTAATCTTTATTTTAAAAATTAGTTCAAAGTAAAAAGCAGATTTAAGATATTAATCTTCTAAGTTCAAAATCTGATTATAATATTTATTTATTTTAAACAACTATTATGATATATCAGTACAGTTTGACTGGAAAATAATGAAATCAAATTCTACGGTATATTTTAAATCACAAATTTCATTTTCCTCAGATTCTAAATACAGCTTAAATTAAAAGACATTTTCAAACAGAATTTACAAATAACATTTTTCCCCTTTATATATAATTTTTTTCCAGAGAATAACTTATTTTTATTTTTCATTATTTGCTCACATTTCCTACATATACACTATATATATATATATATATATATATATATATATATATGTATATAAATACTGAAATAAATATATATCAATTCATCTAATGTTGTTGCAATTGAAGCACAAAATAAACTGAATATATGCACAAAATATATATACATATATACATATATATGCATATACATATATATTTACACATATATATTAAAACCTCCACATTAATATTTAAAAACTACAAAACATAATAAAATATCATATATATGTTTATTTTATCCCACAATTTTCCCATAAAATAAATACAATGACAAAAGAGAAGTGTAAAAATTTCCAGAGTGCTCGAATAGGGAAAATACAGGGAATGAAAGGGTTCTCAGACGAGAGAGATTTTCAGAGGTTTAAAGCTGAGAAGATTCCAAAGACAAAGGGAATCCAGATTTCAACAGGAATTCCAGAATGAAAATTACAGAGAGGAAGGAGAAATCTATAGACAAAAAGAAATAATTTACAGAGAATGGGATTTTCCCAAACACACATAGAAAACATATTTTCTCTTTCAAACATAATTTCCTTTCTCCTTTTAAAAACTAAATCTACATAGATCAAATTATGAGATTCAAATTACCTAGAGTCCTACGCAAAGCTCGATTCGAGGACGAAATGATGCGCGACTTCAACCAGCTGCAATCTTCCATAATCCAAAGATTCAAAATGCCAACAACAACGGATTCGACAACAAAACCCAGTGCAAGCCAAAAATTAAATCTTCTCAGATCAAATCGACGAAAAAGCACACAGATTACTAATCCTTAGATAATTTCTCAACAATTTTTTTTTGAGTTGCAGACATTTTTTCATTTTTTTTTTTTTCATTTCTTGCTTTTTCGAAAAAGCAATATTTGGAAATATTCTTTTTCCAAAAAAACTTGCTTTCGCCCTCTCATAAACTTTCCCAAATCTAATTTTAACCCACTTATTTCAAATATCTTAAATTTTAAAGAAGGAATCCCATAATTACCTATTAATTTCAAAAAAATGTTGCCTTTAACATTTTAATTTCATTTTAATAAAATTAATTTTTTGAAAAATAAACAATTAATTAATAATAATTTTAAACAACATTTCACTTAATTATAATTGAAGTCTAAAATTTATTTTATTAAATCACATTTTTCTAATTAAAACAAATAAGATAATGATTTCCTTAATTTTATTTCTTTTAAAAATAAACCATAATAATTTATCTAACTATTTATTTAATTTAATGATTTAAATTAAAGGATAGCTTCACATTTTAAAATAACAGTAAAAGTGCTAATGTACACCATAATTTTCCAAAGTATTAATATCATAAGCAATATTGAACCTTTCATTAATTTAATATTTTGCACCATAGACTAGCATTTAATTTAGATCATAAAGCACTAGACCAAGCCATAAACACACTTATAAAACTCATGAAATAAAATGATTTAATTAACAACCATACCCCCACGGACGAAGTACGAACACAACATGAACAATCCCTGAACCAACCATTGACTTAGGCGGGGGTACTTTCTTACCAACTCCCTAACTACATCAACCATTGGGTCTGTAGGATGCACTCAGACTTGAGAATGCGGGTGGAGTCGACACCCAGTACCTGCATTCCTTCATAACACAAAACGTTGAACATCATATACATATGCAAATAATTCATAGTCAAACACATTGTGAAGGAGAGTTACGGTGAGGCAGGGCGCTCACGGATGAGTGATGCCACCCCGTCTCCTTCACCTGAATCAAATACAATAAACAAAATCTAGGCATCACATCATCAAAATAACTCACAAAGTAACATCATCATAACATGAGTATCCCACACATAAGTCCAACTATCATAAGAAAATAAGCATAACTATCTGCCACACCCAACACATGGTGGAAAAGCTGTCAAACAGAGTATCAAATATGCATCAGAACATAACTAGAAATCACACTGAAGCAAAAAACACACACCGAAGCAGTATCAGAGTATTAGAACATGAGAGGAACTACATCCTCCCCCCTAGAAATAGGATTACTCCTGGAAGCCAGAAAACAAATAAGGAAAAGAGGCTCGGATGCGAGATGCATCCTCCCATGTCACTGAAGTCTCATCACTTGGGTCCCATTGGACCCACACCTGATCAATCTCTCTGCCCCTGAGCACAAGTCTCCTGTACTTCAGAACGACCACGGGCTCCAGTGCGAGCTGCCCGTCCTTGACCTGAAGAGCATTCCAATCTAGTAAATGAGATAAATAAGGAAAGTAAGGCCGAAGAACGGAAACATGGAACACATCATGAATGCGTGCAAGGCTAGGTGGCAAGGTTAAATGGTAAGCAATGTGTCCAATCCTCTCTAGAACCTCAAACAGACCCACAAATGAGGTGCCAACTTGGAGCATTTTCTGTAACAGATAGGGTTATTTCATGGACGCACACGAAGAAACACATGATCACCCATTGAAAACTGACAATCAACCCTATGAGCATCGACATATTTCTTCTGCCGATCCTGAGCTGCTACCAAGTGCTCTATGATGTGAGCGACTTGCTGCTCCATTTCTCGTAGCATCTTTGGCCTAAGAAGAATCCTGTCCTCCAAATGGTACCAACTCAGAGGTGTTCGACATGGGTGACCATAGAAAGCCTGGAATGGTGGCATCCTGATCGAATTGTGGTAACCGTTATTGTAGGCAAACTCAAACAAATGCAGATAGTCTTCCGATCGAAACTGGTGATCCATAACATACATGCAGAGCATGTCCTCGAGAACTTGATTGACCCTTTTGGTCTGACCATCTGTTTCCGGATGGTAAGCAGAACTAAAGTTCAATTATGTTCCCAAGGCATGCTACAATGAGGTCCACAATGTAGAATTGAACATTGGATCTCTGTCATAAATGATTCTTCACGGAATTCCATGCAGCCTCACAATGTCATCCATGAAAATTTTAGCCATAGACGATGTAGTATAGGAAGATCCAATAGGGGAGAAATGTGCCACCTTGGTCAACCTGTCAATGGTGACCATGCTAGCATCATGCTGACGTGCAGTCATCGAAAACCCAATAATGAAGTCAATAGATATAATATCCCATTTCCATTTCAGAATGAGATTGGGTTGCAGAAGACCTGCTAGATGATGGTGTTGTACCTTCACCCTTTGACACTCTAGGAATCTCACCACAAGATCTGCTATATCCCTCTTCATCCCTGCCCAAAATTACAATGGATGAAGATCTGCATACATCTTTTTAACTCCTAGATGAGTCGAATAAGGAGCTCGGTGAGCTTCAGACATGATTAGGGTATGAAGACCCTTTGAGGAAGGAACATATATGCGACCTGAACATCACAAAAGTCCATCAGACTCAAGAGTATAACTAGTAAACCTTCCCTCAAGCACTCTACCCGACTCCATCTCCAACTTCACCTCTTGGAACCAGCTATTCGAAGGAAGTGCTACAAGAATCTGACCTTTTAGATCAACCTCAAGAGTCACAAAGGATAACTCATGACGACGATGGCTTAGAGAATCTGCCACTACATTCTCCTTGCCCTGAATATATTTCACTTCAAAATCGTACTCGCAGAGGAATTCCATCCATCTTCTCTGTCTAGCATTAAGATTCAGCTGCGTGAAAATGTATTGCAAACTGTAATGGTCATTGTGCAGCTCGAACTTGTGGCCCAACAAGAAATGCCTCCACCTTACTAGGGCATGAACAACTGTGGTCAACTCCAAGTTGTTTGTAGGGTAATTTAGCTCATGGTCCTTGAGCTTACATGACTCATATGCTATCACCCTACCGTCCTGCATCAAAACAATCCCTAACCCTTCCAAGGACACATCTGTGCAAACCACAAAGTCTCAAGTCGGATCAGGAACATCAAAAATAGGTGTAGTAGTCAGCTTCTCTTTAAGATTTTGAACAGCCAACTGACACTTTTCTGACCAATCATATTTCTTTCCTTTCCTCTATAGAGAGGTGATGGATGTGCAACCCTAGAGAAACCCTGTACAAACCACCGATAATAGCTTGCCAATCCCATAAAGCTGTGAATTTCTGGAACATTTTTGGGAGAAGGCCAATCTATAATAGCTTGGATCTTTGAGGGATCCACGGCGATGCCTTCTCTGGAGATCACATGCCCCATGTATTTCACTTCAGACTTATAAAATTTTCACTTTTCCAAGTTTGCAAACAACTGGTTTTCTCTCAAGCACTGCAACACCAGCTTCAGGTGTTCCTCATGCTCCTCCATGGATCTAGAGTAGATAAGTATGTCATCGAGAAAAATGAGCACAAAATGGTCCAGATAGGTCCAAAAAATACCATTCATTAAGATCATGAAAACTGAGGGTGCATTAGTTAACTTAAATGGCATGACAGTAAATTCATAATGTCCATACCGGGTATGAAATCCAATTTTGTGAATATCCTCCTCAACAATCCGCAACTGATGGTATTCTGATTTGAGGTCAATTTTAGAGAACACCTTTTCTCCCTTGATCTGGTCAAACAAATCATCAATCCTCAGCAAGGGGTAGCAATTCTTCACTGTCACCTTATTCAATTGCCTATAATCAATACACTGACGGAGTGAACCATCCTTCTTTTTCACGAAAATGACCGGTGCTCCCCAAGGGGAAACACTAGGATGGACAGATCCCTTTTTGAGCAATTCTTCCAAATGCAATCAGAGTTCTTGAAGCTCCTGAGTTGTCATCCTGTAAGGAGCCTTAGAGATAGGCTCAACTCCTGGAATGAGATCAATTCAGAAGTCAATGTCACGCTTAGGTGGCATCCCAGGTATCTCGCTTGGAAACACATCAGAAAACTCCTTTAGGAGAGGATAATCATCCAAAGTTATCTCTCGACTCTCCTCCATATCTAGGTCACTAACTAAGACAACGAACAACTGACACCCTTGACAGAAACACCTCTTCAACTACATTGCAGAGATAATCCTCAAGGAGATAGGCTGTTGAATGCCAACAATTTCAACCTCACCTCCAGAATCATCCTGACAATGAACAAACTTACAACGACAATCAATTGTCACCTGGTGTGCACTCAACCAATCCATCCCCAATATGACATCATAAGAACCCAAGGGAAGAATCCGAAGATCCACCGAAGTCACAATTGAACCAAACTCTAACTTAAATCCTCGAACAAGAGACTCCACTAAATTTTTTTCCCCAGAAGCTAATTCAACATGCCACTTAATGCCTTTCTTTACTGCAACTAGATTACAACACTTAACAACTAAAGGGGAAATAAAGGAATCTGATGCACCACAATGAAAAATTATAGAAATAGGAGTGCCCTACAACAAACCTGATACATCCACCACAGTGCCCTAGTGATCGGCCTGATGATTGTCCACCACGGAAAAAACTTGATGAGACTTTCCAGCGTCTCCAACGGTCGGCTCAGATGTTGCCAACCTCTGACTAAACCCTGCAGTGCTCCTCTGCGGACACTGTATGGAAATATGTCCTTGCTGCCCACAACTGAAACACCCAGTACCATGGCCAAACCCTCTGACACCAGTTAGAACATTAGATTGCTGATAGCTACCACAGCTAGGTGCAGGCTATGAGGATTGTGCTGGCTGCTCAACCCGGTTATGCTGCGATCTCTACCAATGACAGTTCCTCCTAGACTGAAATCTAGTGATCTGATGAGATTGTGAGGGCTTATTCTTCAACTAAAACTGCTGCTGTCCACCCTTAGCGGGTGCAAAATGAGCCCTGGAAGGACCTGCACCTTGAGACTGCCTACCATGTGAACCACCACCTGCAATAGGAGTACTACCGATCTGAACTCCAACATGACCTCCTAAAGCCAAGGTCAAATTCTCCTCCACAAGATGAGTTTTCTTGACAACAACCTCCATCATTTTTGGCTTGAAGACTCAGACACCCCCACTAATCTTGGCATTCAAACCTCTGAAAAAATGCTATACTAGCATAGCCTCATCATTAGCAATTCTGGCGTACAACTTAAGCTCAAATAAGCGATGCTCATACTGCTCTACAGACATTGCCATCTGTCTCAAGTCAAGGAATTCATTTGCTTGGCGTTGCCTCCAGTGATCAGATAAGAAAGGGCCCTGAACCGTTCTAAGAACAATTCCCATGTCACTGAACCGATGTCAAGGTGTAATTTTTGTTCTTCCAATCGCCACCATGTGGATGCAAATCCTTTGAGGTGCATGATGACACACCTTTCCCTAGTATTACTATCGTAGGGATGCATAGAAAAGCATCGATCTAGATCAATAAGCCATGTTTCAGCTTCCAAATCTCCACCAGAGCCATCATAAATAAGAAGACATGCCTTGAGGAGATCTCTCATATGTCCAACAGCCACTGCATCCTGATCTGCCAATATCTCATTCCTCCTCGGTGACCGCTCTCTCTATCTAATCACCCACTGCTCATCCTGCCTAAGACCCAAACGACCAAGAACATCTTCCAACAACTGACAAAACTGCTCACCACCCTAAATTTGCTGCTCTAGATTAGGGCCTCCACCTGGAGGGTTGTTCTGGGAACCCTGATTTTCCTCGTGCTCTAATTCATGGGAGCTCTGAGGTGGAGAATTATGATGGCCAACTTCGCAACCACCACGAACACAACTGTGACCATGTCCATGGGTCTCTGTGCCATCAAAGTGATGTCGTTTATTTACAGTCCAAAGCTAAAAGTTCCACACATAATGGTTTACTTTTGAACCCTGCAGTCTGCTGCTGCCAGTAGCCTCCCATCAGTTCTTTTCCTAGCATGCAATGTCTTTTAAAATACCACAAATGTTGATATAACATAAAGCAAAGAATCATAATTACACGTGCATTACTTAAAAGGACCCAACAATTAACGATAAACAATACTAACTAAAGTGGAAGAAAGAAACGAGAATAAAACATGATATAAGTACAACAAGAATAAGATATAAATTCATAAACATAAATCACATAATACTATATTCATCTTCTGAGTTCAAAGTTACAAATGTGGAATATATTTCCACAGATACAACACAATATAAAAGCAAAGTTACATTACAAGGCCACTTCCCTTATAACATTGGGAAGGGTACAATCAATAATACAAAAGTACAATAATGAAAGAAAACTCTTCATAGGTACAATCTCCTCCATGCGAGCTCTGAGATCACTACAACTACATCCACACCATGATCACAACTGGGGACCCAATGGGTGCATTGCACATTTCCACCAGACTGTGTGGACCCAGAGGAACACCCCCCATGCAAGGAGTCAATAAGAAAGAAACCTCAGCCACAAACTCAAACATAAAGGACACACATCACGAGACTCAAGCCCATGAACAACATAAACATCAACAGTAAATAAACAACTCAAACAACTTCAGAGGCACAAGAACAAGGGAAACAAAGGGGCATAATGGGAGAGTGTCATCGCATGGCCTTCATGGATTCACCAGACTACCTATAATCTAGGAGCCGTCTCCATCTATGGTTAACCAGACATCTTGTTTCATGGTGTCACCCCATAGGGTGACTCATTCAGAGCCATCTACCTTTCATGAAGACAAGGTAGTGACCTTACCGACCAGGTCTTCCCACCCATCCTTAGCCTTTGAGAGCGCTAATGGCAGGGGTGAGGTGTATATTTTTATCTTGTTATGTGATAACTAACCCAACCCACTAAGTAAATTAATTAGGTTTTCACTTAATTAGGGAAACTCTTTCAAGGGTGACCACTTGTACACTGGCCCCAAGAAGAGCCACTCTCCCCTATGGTTTCCCTAAAACCAAAACCAAGAAACGGGTACCACAATGTTCAACCAAAAGAATCATAACTCACAACAGGGTACCACCCACAAATTCCCACAGGTATCAACATGAACCAAAAAGATGCAACCATAGAAATGCATTCACACTTTCCCTAACCTCTGGAGATAATGCTAATCCATACAAGAACAAAGTAAAATAGCACATCCAATTAAATAACACCATATCATTAACTATAAGGAATTTTAAATAATAAATCATCCAATTCTCAATCAAATAACCATTTTCATCAATTAAAAAAAATCAAAGTAAGGAAATTCACTAATACTTCTATTTATCCCAAGCACAATAATCAATTTAATAAATATCTTCCTACACTTAAATAATTCATTTATTAAATATCTAAGTCTATAAACTTGCTAAAAAGCTAATTAAAGAGCAACAATGATAATTCCATGATTTATCTAAACATAATGAAATAAACTTAAAAAAAATTAAAAAATTAAAGATACTAACTTAATTTATTAAAAACCAATTATAAATCATTCACTAATTTCAATTTTTTTTAACTATATTTTATTTTCTGATTTTAAATCTTTTCCACACAGAATCTTCTAAATTCTGATTTTTCTAAGATAATGGAAATCTAATCTTTATTTTAAAAAAATCAGTTCAAAGTAAAAAGCAGATTTAAGATATTAATCTTCTAAGTTCAAAATTTGATTATAATATTTATTTATTTTAAACAACTATTCTGATATATCACAATACAATTTGATTGGAAAATAATGAAATCAAATTCTACAATATATTTTAAATCACAAATTTCATTTTCCTCAGATTCTAAATACAACTTAAATTAAAAGACATTTTCAAACAACATTTTTCCCCTTTATATATAAGTTTTTTTGAGAGAATAGCTTATTTTTATTTTTCATTATTTGCTCACATTTCCTGCATATACGCTATATGTATATATATTAATTCATCTAATGCTGCTGCAATTGAAGCACAAAATAAACTGAATATATGCACAAAATATATACACATACATATATACATATATGTGCATATATATATTTACACATATATATTAAAACCTCCACATTAATATTTAGAAACTACAAAGCATAATAAAATATCATATATATGTTTATTTTATCCCACAATTTTCCCATAAAAGAAATACAATGACAAAAGAGAACTGTAAAAATTTCCAGAGTGCTCGAATAGGGAAAATACAAGGAACGAAAGGGTTCTCAGACGAGAGAGATTTTCAGAGGTTTAAAGCTGAGAAGATTCCAAAGATAGAGAGAATCAAAATTTCAACAAGAATCCCAGAATGAAAATTATAGAGAGGAAGGAGAAATCTATAGACAAGAAGAAATAATTTACAGAGAATGGGATTTTCCCAAACACACACAAAAAACATATTTTCTCTTTCAAACATAATTTCCTTTCTCCTTTTAAAAACTAAATCTACAGAGATCAAATTATGAGAATCGAATTACCTGGAGTCTTACGCAAAGCTCAATTCGAGGACAAAATGATGCGCGACTCCAGCCAATTGCAATCTTCCATAATCCAGAGATTGAAAACCCCAACAACAACGGATTCGACAACAAAACCCAGTGCAAGCCAAAAATCAAATCTTCTCGGGTCAAATCGACGAAAAACCACACAAATTACTAATCCTCAAAAAATTTCTCGACAATTTTTTTTTGAGTTGCACACATTTTTTCATTTCCTCCCTCTTGCTTTTTCAAAAAAACAATATTTGGAAATATACTTTTTCCAAAAAAACCAAATCAGAAGTTGCCATAAATTTTCTGACAACTTTCCCATGCAAATTCCACTTAACCCACCATTTCTGCCATTTTCCAATTTTGGAAGAAGAATCTTCCATAATTAATTTACACCAAAAAAATATGCCTTTTAAATATTTTAATTTCATTTTAATAAAATTAATTTTTTGAAAAATAAACAATTAATTAATAATAATTTTAAACAACATTTCACTTAATTATAATTGAAGTTTAAAATTTATTTTATTAAATCACCTTTTTCTAATTAAAACAAATAAGATAATGATTTCCTTAACTTTATTTCTTTTAAAAATAAACCATAATAATTTATCTAACTATTTATTTAATTTAATGATTTAAATTAAAGGATAGCTTCACATTTTAAAATAACAATAAAATGCTAATGTACACCATAATTTTCCAAAGTATTAATATCATAAGCAATATTGAACCTTTCATTAATTTAATATTTTGCACCATAGACTAGCATTTAATTTAAATCATAAAGCACTAGACCAAGCCATAAACACACTTATAAAACTCATGAAATAAAATGATTTAATTAACAACCATACCCACACCGAAGTACGAACATGACATGAACAATCCCTGGACCAACCACTGACATAGGCGGGGTACTTTCTTACCAACTCCCTAACCACATCAACCATTGGGTTTGTAGGATGCGCTTAGACCCAACAATGCAGGTGGAGTCGACACCTGGTACCTGCATTCCTGCATAACACAAAATGTCGAACAACATATACATATGCAAATAATTCATAGTCAAACACATTGTGAAGGAGAGTTACGGTGAGGTAGGGCGCTCACGGATGAGCGATGCCACCCCATCTCCTTCACCCAAATCAAATACAGTAAACAAAATCTAGGCATCACATCATCAAAATAACTCACAAAGTAACATCATCATAACATGAGTATCCCACACATAAGTCCAACTATCATAAGCAAATAAGCATAACTGTTTGCCACGCCCAACATATGGCGGAAAATATGTCAAACAGAGTATCAAATATGCATCAGAACATAACCAAAAATCACATTGAAGCAAAACACACACACCAAAGCAGTATCAAAGTATTAGAACA
>VDFB02338945.1:0-17994 GCA_007258455.2 Sequoia sempervirens | reverse complement strand
AACTTTTGACAACATAGCCGATGGACTTTTTTTCTCAATGAATCTATAAAATTAAAACCCATTAAAGAACAATGTCTAATTTCTAAATATATAAATTTTATTAAGATTGGATTATGTTTGCTATTTTTTAATTAATTTCTAAGCAAACTAGTCCTTAAACTTGAAATATCAAGTTTTTTTGGTTTTTTAATAACTTTTTATTGGTTAAGTTTCTTGTAAAAAAAATTATATTGCATCAAAATTTAGAAAATTATCTACACAATGAAAAAAAAGAGTCATTTTTTTTTTGTTTAGGTCCAATTATGTTGTCCGTACACGTTGATTTTAAAAAACATCAATTAAGGACAATAAAAAATTAATAAAAAAAAATATTCAACCAAAAATTACAAAAAAAAATCCACATCAAACTTCATGTTGTTAGCTCTCATTTCCAAAAAGTAATTAGAAAAATAATTTTATTTGGGTCAAAAAGTGTTGTCCGCATTAACTGCTGTAGGAAAAGCACAGACCTAAAAAGTGGTTTATAGATCCTCATCAAAAATTTAACCAACTTATATAATCTCGGGTATTTTAATAATTTACATATTTGGAAACTAGATTCAAAATTCTAGATTTCATATTATTGACTTTTTTAAAAATTTATTGTGTAAGTGCCTCAAATTTTCAGTCCAAGTGTGACAATTTCTTAAAAAAAAGAAAAAATATTTCCACTTTTTTAGCTTTTTGTGTACCCAACTTCTTGCATCAGCCCATATACCACCTTGTGACCTTAGTGGCATTGACAGCTACCTCCTTCACAATTCTAAATAACACTTGGCATAAATCACTTTTGTGCTTATCAATGACAACCAGTGAAACCCCCTCGATACAATGGTTAGCCCTAGATTACCCTTACCCACATGGATGGGTCCCTACCAAAACAACTGCTACGATCATATTAGAACCAAGGTATCCCACTACCTTCACCTTCATGAACTAGGTGAATGTTGACTAATCCCTAACAATAACCTACACGTCGGTCATTGGCACCAACACATACAAGTTACATGGAACCAACTCGAGATGGACTTTACCAGATGTATACATATATTCAAATACCAATTATAAAGTTGTCAAATCCCTTACATCATTGATTTTCTATTCAAAAGTACATCGTACATATTAAATACAAGTTATTAGATTTCTTAACTCATTCATACCCATTCAATACCCATTTCAACCTCAAACCAAAGCCTACTATAAACAATGATTTTGGTTTGACCCCTCACAATGCTTTGCTTCTCCTAGGATTTTTCACCTAAAAGGAAAAAGGGGAATTGGATGGGGGACCAAAATGCAAGGGTTTACACTCAAATTCTATGTTAATGAGATGTGTTATGCTTAATTAAGATGTCCTAATGCTCTAATCTGAAAATGAAATGATTTAATGATGCAAAACTATGAAAATGTGAAGTGCTGGGAAACATAATGTGATATGCAAAAATGCCTAAGAAAGTAACTAAATGTTGAAATGACAGAACAAAATGAAAGAGATGCACCTAGAATCAGAAGTTTGATGTTGGAAGATTCTAGAATCCTCAAAAAATGACTGGAATGTTGACTGGGACACTTAGGCCAGTCTGGGCGACTTAGTCCCAATTTCGAGAAATTTTCCCAGAACGGGAATCTATCAAATGGGTATCAAGAAATGTCAAAATCAGTTTTCAAGCCCGAAAGTGGGACTAATTCGCCACTGGTGGTGACTTATTCCTCTTGCATATTTCAGCGAATTCAGGACAGAATCTTGTAGTCTCAGATCTACACTTCCTTTTCTAACAGGTGTTTGTACTTGATTCTACATCAAACGGGGCAGAAAGTCTCTCCAAGCTTGAAATAAAGTGATGTTGACTTGATTGGCTTTGTGCACTTTTTGATCACTTTTCAACACCTATTGCTTGACAAATTTTGCATATAAAAGTCACATGCAAAAGGGGAAAATGGTTGACGGTTAGAGAATAGGGGTTTGCCTTGGTCAAACCCCACTTTGCTAATCAAACCCTAAAAAATGAAATGAGATGAAAAGAGAGTGATAAATAGATAACATGCAAATACAAATTTCATGAACTTACCACACCATTGATACTCAAATCTGAAGCTGTACAATGAAGAATTCCAATAGCTTGACTTGATAATGCTTGATTTGCTTGAATTCTTAATGAGTGTAAGAGATTGTATGTGATTTGGAGATAGATGATTGTAGGAGATGTAAAATGAGGTGAAAAACCCTTATTTATACTCGATTTTACTAAAATTTCCCAAAAGTAACACATCATAAGCCGACCTCAAGGGTTAGAGGACAAAATCCTACTAGAAATTTAAAATAATTTTGAGTTTTGTGCCAAAAAGGACTAAGTCACCCCTATTGGCGACTTAGTCCCACTTAAGCAAATTAAGTGGGTGTTGGGAATTTTGGGACATTAAATGTTGTCCAACGGGAAATCCTTAACAACACACTTGAAAGCGGTCGAAAAGTGTATTAAGGGGTCATTTAGACATGAGAAAGGGTTGAATTAGTGAAATTAAGCCTAGAAAATGATGAAATCTTGTTACAAGACTTTACAACATTTCAAAATATGACTTAATAAGTGATAAAAAAGTGATTTTTAGGTGAATTGTAATGAGTAGAGTCTAGAAAAGTGTAGAAATGTTTTACAACACTTCGCAACACCTTCACAAGACATCATAATTTGAATGTTTAGGACCTAATGTGAATTTTTTTATTACATTACAACATTAAACCCAGACAAAATCAAGCCAAATCCCATTAGAAAGACTCAAATGAGCATAAAAATGTCAACTATACATTTTTTGGCAACACATTTAGCTCCCACTTTAGTGAGAGGGTGAACTTGCTTCAAACTCTTATTAAGGTAGCCCAACATGCACATCGAGAGGGATCCTAATGTACTTACATTGGTAAGATGAGATAACAATAACCAAGAGGGATTATCAAGCCCCTAGGATCAAGATCTCATGGAAAACCAAACATAAGAACAAAAGAACACGCATGATGATGGAAAATAATGAAAGCTTCGATCATTTTTCCAACTCGTTGTGGATTAGATCTAGGCTGATTATTTGAAAAGGTGGATGAATACTCACTTTGGAGTGACAAAACTCTTGGTGGTCTGTTGGGTGAGAAGACCCAAAAAAGGTAAGATACATACGCTAGTTGGTATGCACTCCCAAACACAAAGGTGGCTATGGGGAAAGTCATGCCTCAAAATGGGCTTCCCGCTCAACCATATCAAATTTATACCTCATAATAACTTTAACAAGGCGCCACAAGAGAAAATGTCAGTTCATGTTTCATGAGATAAGAAAAGATTTGTATGCTTAGAACTCAACAAATGCAAATGTACCATAGGCATGCAAGTTGTGTTATGCAAGGTGGTAAAAAGTGCAAAACTTGTAAAATGTAAAAAGTGTAAAGGATGTTCAAAGGAGTTTTGTTAGGTTTATGCGAGGTCTATCACTTAGGGAACATTGTGTCTAATGTCTCTAAGAGAGGACCAATCAAAGAATAGAATATTCACAACTTAGGGGATGTAGTGTGTCACATCTGGCCACCAAGAGGAACGTAATATGCTAAGATAGATCACACTCATGAAAGACATCACACCCAATTTCATCCACAAAGTGACAAACACATTGTATAAAGTAACAAGGCTACACTTAGAATGAAAGAATGCAAATGAAATGATGAAAATTTATGCCCCCCACTTTAAAGGAATTTCTACACAATGGTCTGTGAGTAATTACTTTAAAGTAGCGAAGGAAAAATACAAAAAGAAAACAAGACATGAGAGCCAACTTGGAAAGCCCCTATGCCAAGTCATATATTTCTAAGTTAGGTTTCTTCATGTAAATGAAAAGAAAAGAAAACAAAATGTGCTGATGGTTGTCCCCCGAAAGGAATACAACTAAACACATAAGGGATCTATGGATTTGGGTTAGTATGTCGTTAAGTTAATGTTATTAAGAGCTCGAAACTATCACCATTCCCCAAATACTCATAGAATTGGAGGAATGACACAAAGAGAGTGAAAAGAAAGAAAATACTTTTGGGTCAACATGGAAGAGACCTAAATGTCTCAACGACCTGCATCATCCCCAAGAGGAAAACACAAGCTTAAAAAAGAAAAAATGAAAAAGGCAAAAGAAAAAAAGGAAAATATTTTGGGTCAACATGAAGGAGGGTTAAGCCACAATAGTGGTTTACAAATTTTTTGAGGAAGGAAATTTGATTTTTTTTGTGTTTCCACAATGTCAAGGGGTTCAGTTGAACTCTCTGGTTCACTCGAACCAAATTTGGTGTTCAATCGAACACATGGGTTCAGTCGAATAGGTCATGGGTTTGATCAAACCACCTGTTCGACCAAACCCCCAACCATATGAATAAAAAATTAATATTTTATGGGGTTCACTCAAATGGGTGTTCGACCGAACCCCTTGAAATAGGGCATAGAAAATAAAAGAAATTGTCACTATCACATTATGTGCTTTCTCTACTCTGTGTATGCGGTGAACGGTGAACCCAAACATGAATAATGAACTGAATGGGAAGAATGTGCACTAGCTCAAGCCATAGTTCATCAACCCAACCTCCATAGCTCACAGGTGGGTTAACTTAGAATTTTGTAGATTTCAAAACGCATTTGTTTAACAAATTTTTAAACCCTAATGCAAAATGTGAAATGTTTCAAATTTGTAGATTTCAAACTACATTTCTTTGTTTGAAATTGCATTTGCTTGAAAGTTTCTAAATCCTTTTCAACAAACACTATTTCTATCATGCTTTGATGAATGTCCATACCCTATTCCAAAGCTCCAATTTTGGCACAGACAGGGAGTGTTGAATAAATGGCGTTGCAGTTGCTTGAAAGATTTTACAAACCCATTTCTAAACTCTATCAAAAAATTAAGGTGCCTTGTCTATGCTTCCGCGTTTTGCATACATTTCTACCAGGGCACCTCTAATTGCATCTGCTTTAATGTTTCTAAAGCCTTACTTCAACATTAATAGATTTATTTGAGGCATTATATCAAACAATTCAGGGTAATTTTTTTGGTTATAATTGTTACTAAAATTATTGTTGATAACCATATATCTTTATACTTTTGTATAGGATGGATTATTTTTTTCAACCCACAATAATGAATTATTGGTAAATAAAAATGTGAACCATAATAGTGACTATTTCCCTCTTTGAGGTTGATAAGTTATGCTAATGATTGTGGTATGAAAGTATAAATAAGAATATGATCCCTAATTGGTAAGATTTATTAATGCACAACCTCTCTAATGAGTATAATTTTTTGAGGGATTTGAAACAATTAATCTAGAATCATTGATTAGAGCTAAACATATTATATTACACTCTAACAAAACTTCAATTGGAACTTAGGTAATCTAGACTATTTATAAAAATGAGCAATTATAGTTATTCCCCTACAAGTTTTTATATTGGTAAATCCTTGCAATGAGGGTTATAGTTATAATGTGAAATTATAAATTGGTAAAAGGTATAAAGTGGTAATCAATTAGAATTAAAATGCAAACATTGGTGAAGGTTTATCTAATTATCTTTTATATATAGGACCATTAGAAAAATGGGCCTCATTCATGGTGGATATGACACCAACAAAGAAAGCTAGGGAGCATGGTGATAATGATGTGAAAATGTCATACCTAGAGCTATGAAGTACAATTAATACATTTTATATCTTAAAATATTAATATAATTAGGTGCTTCTTACTATTTTGTATCACCTTAGATAGTTTAGAAATTCAACTTAAAATCTAAATCCTTGTTAAAAGAAGTAGTGTTGAGTTGTGTACATGTCCCAAAGATATTTTATAAATGATACCATTCTAAAATTATAACTTAGGGTGCATACAATGGAAACTTGGATAAAATTCTTCATAGTTTGCCTTTGAGTCTTATGACATTACTCCAAAAATGGTTGGTTCTAAATGTATGAATCGAAGAATAAATTTAGAGGAAAGAAACTAGATTGTTTGAATGAAATGTATAATAAAATAGTTCTATTAGGATTAGAAGGAATGAAGGTATTATTAAATTTTCTATTTTACAACTCAAAAGAGAATAAAGAAAAGGGTGTGCCTTGTTTGTTGTTAATTTTTATTTAGTAAAAGTGAATGAGTACCATTCAAATGAAAATAAACCTCCATTACAAAAGTCTTAGGATGTCTTTCCTAGAATGAACTCCTCATGTTTCCTCCTAAATGGGTCTTTTATTTTTTAATAGAGTTCATGCATGAATTATCCCCTATATCTAGAGATCCCTATCGAACAAACACTTCATATTTGCATGAATTAAAGGATTTCCTAAATGAAATTTTAAAGAAAGGATTTATATGTTCTAGTGTCTTGTCATGGGATGCTCCAACTATTTTTATGAAAAAGAAAGATAAGACACATTTCCAAGTTGTCTTGATTATGTACATGTTCAATAAATAAACAATTAACATTAATATCCACCACCTAAAATAGATGACTTATTTTACTGATTGAGAAGGGTGGCCATATTTTAAAAAATAAGTCTAATATTCAATTACAATTAGCAAAGAATAAAGGAGGAATACATTCATAAAACTACATTTAGAATTAGGTATAGGACATCAAAATTATATGTTTGAGGCAATGCATATAAGACATATGTATACAAAATAGACAAAAGAAAGAGAAAAAATGTAAAGAATGCACTTGTAACCTATACTTGCTCGAGCATTAAAATTTTGAAATTAAACATAAAGAATAATAGGATTTATAAATTAAATACATGAGGCTATTATATAATATCAAAAAAGACTTTTAAAGTTTAAATTTATATTTTAATTTTAGGGTAAATACTTTTGGTTGAATTTATGAATTACAAATAGAAATTTTGAAAGGGGCCCACCCTTTTACAAAGACCAATAAAAAGACAAAAAATGATCAATCATATTGGCATGGAACAAGAAAAATATAGTTGTAAGTTAGAAAAATAACATCCAATTAGAAATACTCCACCAATAGTGGCAATGTATCTAATAAAGAGGGTCGTTTTCCCAAAAACATTAGTAGATCTATCATTGAGCACAACTTGAATCCAAAATTCTTCAAGGAACTATATCTTATTTTCAAACTTATCCTTTTCCACGAATGAACCTAGTTCCTTTGTAATGGAGTTTTCATCTTTAGTTTCCAAACTTGAGACAAAAGGGTTCCTATAATCTTCTAAACTTGAACCTTCTTCATATTTTTAAATTATTAGAAAGAATACCAAGAGGTGAATGTTGCAATTCAAGAGAATGGTAGAGGCAATGAACTCCAAATAATCCATCTGTAACATGATTCTTGTCTCTACCAATCTCCTCTAAATTTCTCTTGACAAGACCTTATAAATTAGTCATGTCTATAGGAGGACCAACCACCCCTCGATTATGCTCAAAGGGAGCGTCAACCAAATCCTAAGGTAAACAAGGCTCCATCTCATCCTTATGAATTTTGTTCAACCTTTCCTTCCTCTAAAATTCCTATATACCTATAAAATCATAGCTATGATCTACACATGACAACAAGGTGAAAACACAAGAAAATTCTATAGCATGACATGTTGAACCCAAATAACCAAATTCAAAAATAATTTAATCTATAAGTATAAATAGTTTGATGGTGAAACTTTATACATATAAAAAAATATGATAAATGTGTGATTATTTTTTACTTCCAATCTATAAAAATTTTATGTGTATATAATTGAGGAATGATTCACTCATATTGTATGATAAAAATTTAGTATATATGAAAGAAATATTTCCAGAGACATCAAATACATTCTATAAACTCATGGAAATAAGAATATTATTTTATTTTAACTACTTAGAAATTGTGTGTACTCTATCTTGAAAATTACTAATTTTTAGAATTTACCATGCTTATAATTTAAAAATAAAAAGACTCCTTGTAACATGGAATAGATAGAGTTATTGTGAGAGCAAAATATGTTTTTATATTAAGAAAAATTTACAAATATATGGAACTCATACATTGAGAAATTGACTAAGACAACTCTGTATGAGAATTAAGACATGCTCAAATAATAATTTATATACCTTCTTTCAATAATTAACATTATAAATTAATACTTGGCTCATATTGTATAATCACACTAGAAACCAACAATGGAAGATTTAGAGTCTCAACTAAGAATTTCACCTTATAGATAACATTCATACTAGAAGCCAACAACTAAAGACCAAATTTCATAAATAAAGTTCATGTGTTATATATCATTCCTTTGAGGGGTCCACAAGTACCATGAGCCCTTTGAAATCCTTCTCCATCTAAATGCATCCATTCCGAGACCATTGGGAGGTGGGTGTCCCAAGTTCCTTAATTTCTTGTAGGAATTTAATCAAGAGTAGGACATTGTGACTTTGGCATGTAAATTTAAATCTAAATGCGCATCCAAAAAATACAAACTCAATAATTTAATTTAAATCAAAAAGTGGCCCACCATCTATGGCCTTCTATATAAACTTCTTGAAGATGTCATTCCCATAAATGATAAATTAAAATTTAAGTTATGACTTCACCAAAATGACATTAAATTATCTTTCTAATCTGTCATATTTGCATAAATCCCTCAAAGAAATTTTTAAATAATTTTAAACACTCAAAAAAATACATATAGATGAATATATACTTCATTTATAAATTCTTGGAATATATCTTGATCCATCACAATTAAATTCTTGGACATCATGCATAATATTTTCGATGTATTCACAAAGCCACCCAGGGTCTCATAAAACTTGAGTAGGTGAATACCAATATGTATATCTAATGGTGGGGTAAATGGAGGGGGATTAGGAGTAAGTTCATATATATCTATTACTTATTTTGCAATCCAATATATTGGTTGGAGAGGTTGCATTTGAATAGAAGGAGTGAAGATAAGGTGTATTAAAATATGACTCACCATCTTCTCTATTCTTAGGATTTTGGAGTTTATCAAAATATCCTTTGTCTATCTCAACCAATCTTTGCTTCAACTTTCAAATCATCCACGCAATCCTCCCTGAAATATTCAATATGTGAAACATAATTATGAGGAAGATACAAATAATCCTTGACATAGCTTTTTGTATCAAAGGATAATATGGTTCTATAATTTTTAAGTATTTCCAATTTTGAAATCTAAATACAATCAATAATCTATTTAATCGAGCAATAATCGTAATTTTAAGGAAAACATAAAGTACTTGAATCTTTTTAAGGTCTAGATCATTAGATTCTACTTTAACTTAAATTTAAAAAACAAGTTTAAAATCCACAAAACAAATTTCAAAGACATAATAAATTATTACAATAGTATTTAAAAATCTAATTGTAATGAACATGTTATCGTAATAAATATTCAAATTTTAAATCTATGAAAATATATAACCAAATGATCCTTATTTTTCATATATCATTTGTGATGAGAATGTTGAATATTGCAATTTTTTAGGCCAGTCTTTAGGCACTAATTCACCTTGTTAAAATGATCCTTAGTTTATTCATTGTTTTTTTCATGATTATAATTTTTTTCAATTTCTATTTAACCAAGCTCAAAATAATGGTATAGATTAAGATTCTTGTGTTTATCCTACATTTGGGTCATGTTTGATTCTAGATTTATTATCATAATTAGAAGTTATATAAATTGTTAAATTATATATTTTTAACATATATAAAATGTATGGTTGGATTAGTGAGATATTTATAACAAGTACATGCAATATGAAGCCAAAATTTATTAGATTTGATTCTTAATAAATTAGTTTTAACGATTCAATTTATAGCTTTATGCAATCTATAAGTTTAAATAGTTTGATGGTATCTAAACTTTATACATATAAAAATATAATAAATGTGTGATTATTTTGCTTTCCAATCTATAATTTTTTGATGTTGTTGGCTATATAATTGAGATGATTCACTCATAATGTAATGATAAAATTCAACCTCATATGGAGGATTTTATAGTATCTTCCATTAAATTCATCCTCTTTATGAGATTCTTATGGAATATTGATATTCTAGTGTGAATTCTTAATTTTAGACACATCTTCCATTAAATTTTAGAACTATTTTAGATTATGTTTTAAATTTAAATTTTAGAATTGTTTTAGATTATGTTTTGTGTGCAATATAGTAATTTGAATGTTTTAGAGTGGTAAGCATGATAGTGTTAGAATGTTTTAGCAGTAATGGTATGAAAAATATTATTGATAAGGTAATTGGAATTATTGCAAACTAATATGGAATTTGCATTCCTATATCATTCTTCCTGTCATTGCTCACTTGGGTAAATAACGTATATATATATAACATATATATATATATATATATATATATATATATATATATATATAACATGGAAAATGTAGATCATGTTCCACCTGAGCCAGATTCTTTGTTTGCAAATACCACTAATGAGATTAAAAAATTGCGACTCATTAGCATAGGGTGCAAACCTAGGGACATATTATGAACCATGTATGTCAATATTACATAGTTTAGAAAAACTAAGGGATGAACTTGAGAGGAATAGTGCATATTCCCCAGATAGAGTAGTTGCTATTCTTTCCCGCATGCAGGAAGAAGTACATGGTGATGTTACCCTTAAATAAATATAGGATAGTGTGACCAAAGAAATGATAAAAATCACTTGTTTTCCCTTTTATCAAAATGTACATAAGGTTAGGGGATACCAAGTCACTAGATGTGTCAATCGTGTTATGGCTGAATTGATCTACCCATGATTTCTTGCAGCACATGGTCAATACCCAAACAATGACTAGATTCCATTATATTTTGTTCAGCAGTTGTATGTTGAGGTCCATTTGGGCCTCAAAGTTAACTACCTAGACATTCCACCATATGCTGGTCAAGGGCATGGCAAGATTGTTGATAGGCCCACCTATCGTTGAGCAAATAGACCAGCCCCAGTGTTTAGGGCATTGGTTGGTGGGAGGTCTCCTGCTCTCACCCCATCTCTAGCCCCCATAGCAGATGAGGTTGTCATTGCTTCCCCAAAGGAAGAAATTGACATTGTAGGTGACATTGGAGTTGCCACCACTAGGATATCGGATGATCATGTAGGTCAATATTTGATGTCCAGAAGTTCCCGATCCATGCCATTTTCAGCATAGTGGACCACCATGGATCCTTTTACAATGGTCGACATCCCTACTCCTACACAACTTGATGCACTTACAGGAGATATGGCATGTAGAACTCTACATTATTTGGCTGAGGACCTATTGGAGACATATTCCCACATTAAATCAGATAATGGGATCAATATAGAGCATGTCAAAGATTGTTTGGCACATGGATTTCATTCAGCTCCAGGATCCCATCACTCTTAGTTGAGCACTAGTGCGCATCAGGATCCACCTACAGTTCATTCGACAGCTGCACAAACTATGGGTTTTACTGATATGTTGATTGGTTTTGGTTCATCATCGTGGATGCCATTTCACCTTCATAGTCCTCTGTATTCATCATTTCTGGCATGACATGGGATAGATCAAATGGATGCAGATATGTGTTGATTCATCGCTTGACCATTTGGTGGATATGGTGGAGGCAATCATTTCAGAGGACTTAGGTCATCTGATATCAGATGATGTGCATATATGTGTGCATTTTCATGTTTCAATTCCTTTTTAATTATTTTTAAATTTTTGTTTTAACTGGATATTCATGTAAGTTGATATATATGTATATATATTGTTATAGGTGGACATACCTCATGTCACTCCTAGCCTTGGTCCAGATCGTGTGCATGATTGAAATGACTCAAATGTGGATGAATCTACTGCTAATGGACATGTGAGTTTTAAATTTTTATATATACACATGTATATATCTACATGCAATATTTATGTATGCATAGATCTAGATAGATATTTAAAAATACAAGTTCATTTAAAAATAGCTTTCATAAAATTTATTTAATATAAATTATATGTATTTAACACATTCTATACACAATTTTATTTGCAAGGCTTAGCACATCTATCAGAGCAAGACTGTTCTCATTCAGATGGTTGTTCGACCAGGAGTCAACATTCATATTAGGCCCTGCACACTAGATTTATGATCTTTAATACATGTATTTGCTTATATGATGATCTTTAGTATTTGAGATTTGATGATCTCTTAATTTTCTTATATGATATATACATACATTTGCTTATTTGTTGATATTTAGTATTTGACATTTGATGATCTCTAATTTACATTAATTTTCATATATGATACGTACATACATTTTCTTATATGATATATACATACATTTGTCTCTTTGCTTATAACATGTGTTATGTTTATACATTGAACCTATTTACATGTATGTACATGTGTTTGCTTATGGTTACATGTTTACACATGATATATGTATGCATTTTCTTTAAATATTCAATATACATACATGTTTGTTTATTTGGTGATCTCTTACAACTTACATTTCCTTATATTCAATATACATTTGATCTCTAGTAGAATTTTAGGAAATCAATGCCACTTTTTTAAAAATGACTTAAACAACATGAACCATTGAGTTGAGAACAAAATATAATCTTTTTGACAAGTAACTTGAAATTTAATTCAAATATAATTAAGAAAATTCAATTCAAATTATACCTCTATTATACATTTTTGACAAGTAACTTAAAATTCAATTCAAATTCCTCTATTATACATTTTTGACAAGTAACTTGAGGTAATTAAAATATAATTAAGAAAATTCAATTCAAATTATACCTCTATTATACATTTTTGACACTTTAACAAAATTCTAAAATTACTAGATATGTTATACATACCTATGCATTAAATACCAACAAACTCCACAATGTAACTTTTGTTTACCTTGATTCATTTAAACTAGGATCTAGTTATTCCTTGTATACTAGAATAAATTTTTCCATCCCATATGCATAGAATCTTATTTTTCATTATTCTAGATATAAAGGTAGAGATTAATTCTTATTTATATCACTTGGAGCGCAGATTTTGGAGAAGAGGTTTTTGCACATTTATCAAGGAAGCAAATATTGGAGGAACAACTTTTATTTTTATCAATGAAGGAAAAATTTGGAGGATAATTTAACTAAGTTGGTAGAGGAGGAATTGTCTTGAGTCATCTTTAAGTTGAAGAACAAAATGGGATAACAAAGAAAAAGAAAAAATGCATCTCAACGAAAATTGTCAAAAGAAGAAGAACAAAAGAGGCGTGAACAAAACTTGGAAAATTATAGAAAGAAACAAGGTACATGCTTGTTTCTTCTCTCTCTTCTCTCTCAAGTGTGTGTTTAGGACTTTTATTAACACCTCAATTTGTTTTTCTTATAAATATATTTCCAATAGTCATCTTGCATAGACATTCCCTAAATTCTTTATCATCTACTTCCAATTGCTTTTGTTCCATAGAATTCTTAAGTTCAAGAATCTTTGATTTTATTTGTTTCAACTCCACTTAGATAACTCATAGTCTCTCACTTTCTTTTCTTGCATGTAAATTCAAACAACAAGCAGGAATTTCTCAAGTTGGAGTCGGGCCAAATCTAGATATTGGATCAAACAAATCCGCTAAAGAATACATGGACCTTGAAGTTAGGGAGGAGACCCAAGTTAAAACAATGCTTGTTGGAGAGGGGTAAAGATCACTTCCTTCTACTGGTATGGATGAGTATATAAAACTAGTAGAAACTTCTCTCAATTATAGCATCATGTCTTATCACTTTGTTTGCTTGCATACATAAACTTCACTTCTATAACATCATCTCTCACTTTTGTTTGCAAAATATTTTGTGGCATGTAGGAAGAGCTCAACAAGCAGGAAGTTCTCATGCTCAAGTCGAGGAAAATCTAGACATTGGATCAAATGAATTTGCTCAAGAACACATAGTCCTTGAAGATAGGGAGGAGGCACAAGTTCAAACAATGCATGTTGGAGAGGGGTTGGGATCACTTCCTCCTATTGATATGGATGAGCATATAAAACTAGCTGAAAAGGTGAGGAAACAAATTTCTCATAGAAATTTAGATCATTTACTTGAAATGGATATGGAGAAACTGAAATGTTATGCCAACCAGCCTTATAATAAGAGAAAGAGCTCAATGACTAAATCTATAAATGGAATAATCAATCATCATTTCAATCATCTTGATACACTTGAAAAAACCCAATTATTATCATGTTTACTTCTTCGTGATGAGCTCAAAGAGTCATTACAATTTTTGGGTGTACATTCAACATCAAATAAAAAGAAACACATGGGATTACAAAAGGATATTGTTCAAAATGTTAAAAAGGGTCTAGATTCCATTGGGAAAGGATCTCGATCAGTGGATAAGGCCATTACAAGAAGGGTGATGTTGACATCTATTGTACATAAAAATATAACAAGAAAAAGAAAAAAATGTCTGCGCTTTCAACTAAAATTGGTTATAGTAGAACCACATTAATAAAATATGAGAAAAAGAGAAAGTTTTTGGATGAGAGTTTAGAAGGAAATTGGGCAATTTTGTGTAGAGCTCCCCATTCTGACAGGATTGAAGATGTTGTTAGGAACTTGGTCTTAGGTTTTTAGCATGATCAAACTCGTCCATCATCAAATACTAGAGATGTTATGAGACACAGGATTGGACTTGGTATTTATGAAAATCATATAAAACATTGGCTAGACATAACACAATTTGAGATGTATATGAACTTTCGTAATGCATATCCTCATATAAAGATTGGGAAAACAATGTTTCAAAGGTTAAAGCCATATTATGTGAAGATAAACAAGTTTTTTGATACTTGTTGTCGTTATCATATTGAATTTGATCTGTACTATCAGGTGTTTCAAAAGATGAGGGAAGAAAGATGTGGGTTTCAAAATGCATCTCCTAAACAGACAAGGTTGTTCATAAAGTCTATATTATGTGATCGTGAAAATGGACCTCAAATAAACTACATAAAAGGAATTTGTGAGACATGTAGAAATTTGGTTAAATTTCCTTCAAGAATTGAGGATATTGATCTAACAAAGACAGTAAATTGCAAGAGGTAAGTACTATTTTTAGAGAGTTTATTTGTTTCAATTTGATTAGATTGTTATTTGGATTCTCTTTAATGTAATGTTTCATTGATTGTGTGGCTTATTACTTATTCACATATTTTACTCACACAGGTACAAGTATGTAAAGTTGTAAAAAAAATTTGGGAAAGAATCCACAAGGTTGAACTATGTAGAAGAGGAGATTCCCATTAGAAAATTTATGGAAGATTTTTGAAAATTGATCTGACCATACATACAACATTCCTTTTTTTATAAGTACCAAGCACAACAATTCAAAACATTGAGAGATACTTTCCCACATGGAATAGTTCTATCAGTAGTTGACTTTGCAGAAAATTACTCCTTTGTACATCAAAAGGAGATTCAATTAGAATATTACTTTTCAAAGCAGATCACTATTATGGTTCATGTGTGTTATCGACATGCACAAACAAAATTGGATGGTGTTGATACTACATATGAAGAATGAGCCATTAAGAAAGAATATCACTTTTATATTAGTGTTGATAAAGAGTATCACACACTTTTTGTCCAACATTACTTTATAATAATTTTTGAGAATTTGAGAAGCAGGGGTGTAAAATTTGAAAATCATTTTGTATGGTCAGATGGATGTGTGACACAATTCAAATCTTCATGGCCATTCTATGCACTTTGTAGAGATCATAAAATCTACAAAATACCACATGTTTGGAGTTTTTTTTAGAGTGGGCATGGAAAGCGTGAGCATGATGGAGCAGGAGCTTGCATCAAATGAGCTTTAAGAAAGAATCAAATGAGTTATCCAGAAGATCGTCTAGACAATGCACATGATGAACTGTTGAATGGTGCAAGAAAAACTTTGCATCAAATTTGGTTGAAACATCTTCAAGAACAAACTGACACATTCCACATAGAGTGTTTTGGGAGATATCAAGTCTATATAAATTACATTAAATCAAACATTTAAATTTATTTAAATTTTAAATTTATATATATATATATATATATATATACATATTTTTTCACATAAGTTTTTTGTTGTACATGTATCTAGGTGTGGATAGAAGATCGATGCATGGATGCAAGAGGGTAGAAAAAACAAGATATTTTCATTGTGTTAGGAGTTCAGATAGTCACCATGGATGGAAATTAGACACAAGGTATTACTCTTGTTTCTACATTGAGTGCATTGAGGGAAACTCTGATTATGCATGCAACAATCAAGAACTTGGATATGTTGGTAAATGGGATACAATGCCACTAGTTGTTTCAGAAACATATGATGAAAATGAGGAAGAAAGATTTGAAGACATTCCTTTGATTTCAATTTATTATGACCATATTTCAAGATTGGTTAGAAAAGGTACATGTGTAAGTTTTCAATAATTTAAATATTATATATATCTAGTTAATGATCTTTAGAGATATTTCTAATTTTTTTAGAATTTTTTTGTTTAAATTTGGTGTACAAGAGATGTTTTTGCAGTTATAGCAGAGCTTAGAAACATCGAAGGTGTTAACTATTATTTATTGTGTTGCACAAAAGAGAGGAATAAGCTAACACAACCTAAAACAAGTGATGGAATGTCATTTCCCACAGGTGAGTTTGAATTTAAAATTTTATATACATTATATTCACATGTGCACATTACATTATAAACATTAAATATATATTGTACAAACCTTGAGCACGAAAATGTTGCACACGTTCATATGTCTTACCTTAGGTTCATGTTTACCATGCACGTTATGTTGTAGTGCAAGGAACATATCTAAAAAAACTCAAAGTTGTTCAACATGGGATTCATTTTGTTGACTATCAACCTGATAACAAGGTATATCAATATAGTCACTTAATAATTGCTACCGCCCTACATCTTCATGCAATTCCACATGCACGTGGCTGAAGAAAATGGAAAATAGATAGTGATGATCATCAAAAAATTCTACGTGTTATTGAAGAGCGGGCTAAACGAGAATCTTTGACTTAGATTATATCCATGGTTTTCAAGTTCATTTGTAACCCTATACATGTTCAAATGAGAACTTATAGTAACTTGTACATAGTTGTAAATCATTTTGTGTAAATTACAATTATATGTACATATTTGTTCCATGGAAAATTCTTAAGTTCAAGAATCTTTGATAGCTTCATTTTTCACTTTTTTTTGTTGCATGTAAAGGGTATGTGCAGGATCATGGTATGCCAAAAAGTGGCAATGAGGAAAAAAACACGTCTTTCATCGACCCAAAAATGCGAAAATATCGTGTTGACTTTTTTTAGGCTTGGGTGTCAGTACACACCATTAAAGCAAACACTAATCCTAGTTTTCCATAACGGATATCCGATTTGAAACGGATATCCGATTTAAAACGGATATCCGATTTGAAACGGATATCCGATTTGAAACGGATATCCGATTTGTAGACTGTAACTTTAAAACAATGAAAATAGTTGTATATATGTGATTTTTACAAATCGGATATCCGTTTCAAATCGGATATCTGATTTGTAAAAAGTATATTTTCTTGTAAAAAGCATATTTTCTAGAAATTGGATATCCACTTCAAATCGGATATCCGTTTCAAATCGGATATCCGTTTCAAATCGGATATCCGATTTGTGTACACATAGACCTAAGGATTAATGGTATATGGTAGAAGGTTTAGGGGTTAAACTTTAAGGTTTAGGGTATATGGTAGAGGGTTTAAGGGTCAAGGGTTATAAGGGTATAGGGGAGAGAGATAGATGGACTTAGTGTGTGAGAGAGTGACTTGAGGGAGTGGGATAAGGTCGGAGAGGGTGGGAGAGTGGGATAGAGTGGGAGAGAGGGAGG
>VDFB02338944.1:0-28754 GCA_007258455.2 Sequoia sempervirens | reverse complement strand
TGTGCAACTCTGTTGAGTTTATAGGATTCTTAAATCTTTGTGTTTAAGAATAAATCTTGCCTCTCTTATCTTGGTGTAAGAGGTGTAGTTCATACGTTTGATTTCATTTATCATGTGGTATTGAGTAGATATTCTATCTCTGATGATTAATTAGTCTTTTTGCTAATATTTCCCATTATTGTTCATTTACTTGGTACTTAGAATTTTCTAATATCGGGTTCACCTTTTCTGCTTTTTGGTTAAAAGCATACATGGTGTTTACTTTCCTGTTCTTTAATTCATTGCAAATTTTATGAGGGAGTTGTACCTCAAAAAATTTAGAGGATATCGATCTTTTTTAAAGATAGGTATTCGGAGCTATTGGCTAATTTCTTGCACCTCGTGGATATTAATTGGTCATTTCTCAAAGGTGTATAATCTGTTAACCAATAGATTTTTGGTGACTCCACTAGGGATTTGAATCATAAAATTGGTTGCCTTGTCTTGGAATATATCACAAGTCAATTAATCAACCCTTGATTTTCACAGATTTACTAAAGGGGAGAGAAGTAGGGGGAACTCTGACCCTATTTTTGAGACTTTGCAAAGAAATATTTTTTCTTATATTATTCCCTTTAGGTAGAGGGCTAGGAACCGACCAGCCTCACCTACTAGAATTCCTATAAATCACTCTTTTTCTCAAATAATTGTTCTACACGGGACTGCCTTACCAGTTGCAATCAATTTTCCCCTCACTATGGCTAATCCACAACCTTTCCCTTGGGGTGCTACTATTGGTCCTCTATAATTAGGAAATAATTTGCATGATTTACCTAGGGGTTCTTGTAAAAAAATTCCTAAGTTTAGTGCGGATGGTAAGATTTCACCCGAAGAACACATTGATTCCTTTTTTGCTGCATGCAACATTCTTGCAGTACAAGAGGAAGATTTTGTCATCAAATTGTTCATGGAATCCTTAACATACACAAAAACACAATGGTTTTATCAATTACCACATGGATGCATCACCAATTGGCTACTATGCATAGCAATTTTGAGGTTAGATTCAAAGGTGCAGACAATGACTTAACACTACTATCCCAAGTTACTCATCTGAAAAAGGAGGCGAATGAGCCTATGAGGGATTTTGTAACTAAATTTAACAGAATAATAAACTGGATTACGGTGGATAAAAGACCCTCTATAGAAACAAAAAAATGTTTCTTCATCAATGCACAACACCCAGATATTGGTCTTCTTTTGAAGAGACAACCACAAAATAATCTTGAAGCCACACAAGCATTGGTCGTGGAACTGGAGGATGACTTTATTTTTGTTGCAAAATGGAAAAAGGAGTTGCATAACAACAAGGTACTTCCTACCACTTCTTTTGATCCCATGATTCAAATATTATCCAACGACATAATTTCTCTCAAGAGGCAGATGCTAAAGGGTAACCAACTTTATCAAGACATACCTAGGAAAGATAATTTTCAACAGGGAATAAAGCACTACCCTTGCCCGCAACTCAACAAAGGTTGGTGATTGAAGCTAATCTTGATAGAAAAAAGAACATGTGTGTCTTTCATCTCACTACTAATCATGATGGAGCAGATTTTCCTGAGATGAGTAGATTTATACAATTGACTACTACAAAATAAGTCATAGAAGAGGTCACAAAAGAAGGCACACCATCTAATCAATATGGCGACTCTGCGAATGGATATTTAGAATATGAACCCGATGATGATAGAGGAGATGTGTACATTAATTTGGATGATGCTACTTGTGCTGCTATCACTTGAAGTCAAAAACATTCCAACCAAAAAGGTATTCCTAATTCTCCTAAAGTTTTGCTCACGAAGGCTAGTGCAACCTCAAAAGGTGAAAATGCTTCACCTAGTGTAACTAGTAGTTCCTCAAGAAATACCAGTGTGTCATCTTCTAAAATTCAATTTGGAACTTTTGATATCATAGAATTTTGTAAGTCTACCAAGATTCAAGTATCCCAAGCCGAATATTTAAAAATGAATCCTAGAGAACTTGATAGGCTGATTAAATATGTTAGGCCAAGGCATTGTGAATTACATGCAAGCTTAGATGAAACAATAGTTAAGCCTCAATACCCATGTATGAATTTTGTATCCTACAGTAAAACATCCTCTTCATTGGTCTCTGGTCTGAAACCTTACCCTTTCTATGTCTCTCTATTTGTTAATGGGTTTAGGGTTAATAACTACATCATTGATTCGGGTGCCTCTGATAATGTTATGCCTAGAAAAATTGCTAAAGCTTTGGGATTAAAGATGACCAAAACATTTGGAAAATTATACTCGATGGATTCCAAGCAAGTGCGAAGTGTCTTCATCATTAAGAATGAAAGGCTAAAGCATTACAAGAATTGAGTTTGGGATGCTATCAACAAATTTTATGCCTTTTCAATTGAAGCCATTCCTAGAGAACTTAACTCGAAATCTGACTCGTTAGCAATTTCTGCTTCTCTGCTCCTTCTGCATCCAAAATTCAAAGATAATCCTTATAGAATTGAGTTGATTTATTGACCAAGCATTCCTGATAATTTCAACCATTGGAAAGTTTTTGAAAATGATAAACAAATCCAAAATTTTCTAGAAAATGCTGGAGCTTTTGCTCAAATATTCTTTGAAGGAAGTGACCATCAGTGTAAGGATTTTTTCTTGGATGATGTAACTGATCCCCAAGATAAGGTTATTCAATTAAAAAGGAATAAGATACCCAAAGGTTTGATTTCTCTTGAATATTTATTCAACTGCCATGACCGTTCCATCAAGAAAAAATGAGTATTTTTTTGTACACTTTGATGGATTTGAAGCGGTGAACATTGGAGACACTGCTTCTCCTAAAATAGTATATATTGGTAAGTGTTGTTCCCCAGAAGAAAGAGAAAAGCTAATAGACTTTCTAATCAAGTATAAAGAAGTCTTTGCTTGGTGTTATGATGATTTGAAGAATTTTATGAATGGAAAATTTCAGCATCATATACCACTTAAGGAAGGGAAAGCCGCCTTCAGGCAAAAACAAAGGAATTATAATCCCATGGTAACCGATGCCATTTTCAAGGAAATTGAAAAAATGCTAAAGGAAAGGATTATATATCCTATACATTATTCAACCTAGGTGGCTAATATTGTGCCAGTGTGTAAGAAAAATGAGGAGATTCAAATATGTGTTGATTTTAGAAATCTCAATCAAGCATCAATAAAGGATAATTATCCTTTACCTAACATGGATCATATTTTACAAATAGTTTCCAATTCAGAGATGATGTCTATGTTAGATGGATTTTCAAATTATAACCAGATCAATGTATCAAGGGAGGATCTATTGGAAATATATTCCTAAATCATCACAGGCTATAACTTCTATTGGAGCCAAGTCGTGGTGATATTGTTAATGTCTGGCCGACTAGCAGCTTTGACACATTATGATTTGTACAGGTCGCTGTGACCTTGCAGGAGTCTTGCCGAACACTTATACATTGGAGTAATTGGGATAACCTTTGGTGGCTTGGTGAGAAGTCTTATCGAGTAATATCTTTGGCCAATAGTCCATTCTATCATATATCGGGGAGAGTCTTGGATGTTCGCTATGAGCTCTTACCAATATGAATGTATCGCCAATAGTATTTCACTTGGTGTCTTCAGGGTAACTCAGAGGTTTCGTTATAAAATACTAGTGACAATTGCTTTATCTCACCGACAATATACATCGGTATAACATGAGATGGATTGGTAAGAAGTCTTACCGATATGGATGACTTGCTAACAGTGTTTAGGTTGAAGTCATCAGAGTAGCTCAAGGTGATCGTTATGAAGTCTTGGCGACTCGTGGGGTCTTGCCGATAGTAGTATGGCTACGGAGTAACATAAGAGATCTCGGTGAAACCTCTTGGTGACAGTTGAATGTCTTAGTGATAGATGGATGCCGATGGAAATGCTAATGGCTCAGTATGACTTAGGACCTTGGTATAAGGTCCTGGCGAAAGTGATGAGTCTCACTGACTGGTGGATGCACTAGGATTAACATCAAGTATTTGTTGTGAGGTCTTGGTGAAAATACGAATGTCTTGCTGACCGTTCGGTGCTCGGTGTAACTTAAGAAGTCTCGGTGTAACCTCTTGGCAAGTGGTAAGTCTTGCTGATAGCAATGTTGAAGTTGATGCAATGGTTGTAAGCTCGATGGAACCTCTTGCCGATGGAAAACTCTTAGCGATATTGGATGCTAAGCTATGTGTGGCATCGAGGAGACACGGTCAGTGTCTCACCAATATGCCAACACAACTTGATTTCCTTTTGACTGTTTGACCATCCTATGTGGAGTCTCGTGGACCAATCAAAGAAGCCAAATTAAAACTATTGGAAGACAGTCCATAGGCAGTTATGTGAGGAAGTTCGATAGACAGGGAATGACATGAATATAGTTTGAAGTTGCAGATGCTCGATGGTTCGGTTGGTTTGAAGAAATTTTGTGTGAACAGTTTGAATTGTATCAGAGTGATTTCTATTCTATAAAGATTGTAACTTGAAGGTTCATGTATGAGATTGATCATTGGGAAAGCTATTGTAATCTGGCATCAGAAAGATAAGTTAGAACTCTATATGTAATTATTTGTTACTGTAATACAAAGTGACTTCTCTTGGTGTGGTGGGTTTTTCTCCCATAAGGGTTTTCCCACATATATCTGGTGTTCATATGTGTGTGTCTAAATACTCTATTTCTGCTATTTATTTCATGTGCATTTTAATTGGACTGTAATTGTAATTTTAAAAGGTATCTCTACATTCTTCCCTGAGGTTTTGATGTTAGGAGAGTTGTTTCCGCATATAATTTTTCCTTACAAGTGATATCAGAGCCTGGCCAGTTGTGTTATCCTTGTGGTTACGTTGGGTTTTTTGAGTAAATTTCTATTCAGTGGGAGTCTTGTAGAATTTTTTCAATTTCCAATTACAGATTGAGATGGCAAGCACATCAGGAAATATTGAAATAGAGAAGTTCAATGCCAGCAATTTTGAGTTGTGGAAACTCAAAATGCAGGATCTTTTAGTGGATCGTGATCTGTGGCTTGCTGTGTCTGGAACTAAACCTACGGGAATGAAGCAAGAAGATTGGGACCTTGCAGATAGAAAGTTTAAGGGGCTGATAAGGTTCTATTTGGCAGACTCCGTTCTTCTCAATTTGCATGAAGAGAAGACTGCATCTTCCTTGTGGAAGAGACTGACATCTATTTATCAGGGGAAGTCCTTGGTGAATAAACTGTTCCTGAGGAAGAAGTTGTACTCTTTGAGAAAGTAGGAAGGAGGGTCTATTGCTGATCATTTGAACACATTTAACATATTGATTGCACAGTTAATTTTTGTTGGTGTAAAGACTGATGAATAGGTTCACTGTATGTTGATATTGTGTTCTTTGCCAAATTCATGGGATCACCTGGTGATGGCTATTGGAAGTACAACATCCAGTTTTAAGATGGAGGATGTTGTTTCTCCTTTGTTATCAGAAGAGATGAGAAGGAAATCTTCTGAGATGGTGAAGGAGGCCCTTGCTGTTAGAGGAAGGTGAAAAGAGAAAGGAAGAAGAAGGACAAGAAGTCCAAATCAAAATCAGAAGGGAGATCAAAGTCTCCTAGCAAGAAGTCCAAGGTAAAGTGCTGGAACTGTGGAAAACCTGGTCATGTCCAAAAGGATTGTAAAGAGGAGGAGAAGAAGAAGAAGTATTCTTCCAACAATGATTCTTCTCATAGTGATGGAGATGCCTTCATTGCAGCCTTGGCTACACAAGCATCAGATGATGTTTGGCTAATTGATTCTGGAGCATCTTTCTATATGACATCTCATAGAGATTGGTTCACAAAGTATGAAGAATACGATGGTGGAAAGGTGTACTTGGCAAGTGATTCAACTTTAGAGATTGTTGGCCGTGGAAGAGTTAGAATCCAATTCCCCGATGGTAGAGTGAAGTGAATCAATAATGTAATGCATATACTAGGTCTGGCTCAAAACTTAATTTTTGTAAGTATGCTAAATGATATTGGAGTGCAAGTCACGTTCTCTGGAAATGGTTGCAAGATGACTAGAGGCTCAATGGTGCTAGCAATGGGTGCTCGAATTGGTACCTTGTACAAGCTAGATGCACATTCTGTTCAATGTAATAATGTCTCTGTAAAGTCACAGAAGGCTACTCATGGAGGAAAAGAGGGAAATGTTCCTAATTGTGTAAACACTATGGAAGTTAAACTTCCAGTAGAAAAGACTATGCTCTGGCATCATAGGCTAGGCCACATAGGAGAAAAAGGTTTAAAAACTTTGAAGAACAAAAACCTAGTTGAGGGGCTTGAAGATTGTAACCTTGAATTTGAATTTTGTGAACACTGTATATATGGAAAGCAGCACTGTGTTTCTTTTTATTCCATTCCTCATAAATCTTCTGGTTTTCTAGATTATATTCATTCTAATGTATTTGGTCCAGTGAATGTTCCTTCTTTGTCTAATTCAAGATACTATGTATCGTTCATTGATGATTATTCGAGAACATTTGTTTATTTTTTGAAAAGTAAATCAAAAGTGATTAGTCGGTTTAAGGAATTTAAGAACCTTGTAGAAAATCAGACTGGAAGGAAAATTAAATGCTTAAGGACTAATAATGGCGGTGAATTTTTTTCTAATGATTTTGAGAGGTATTGTAAAGAACATGGGATTAAAAGGCATAAGACTACACCTTATACTCCACAACAAAATGGAGTTGCAGAAAGGTTCAATAGGATAGTGATGAAGAGAGCACGAAGTATGCTGAGTAGTACTAGCCTAGAGGATAAATTCTAGGCTGAGGCTATTGCTACTGCATGTTATTTAATAAATCGTTCTCCAAATTCTACTCTTGTTGAAAAAACACCTTTGGAAGCATGGTTTGGTAAGAATCCCTCTTTAAGACATATTCGTGTTTTTGGCTATGAGGCATATGCCCATGTGTCGTATGAGAAAAGATCTAAATTGGAGAACAAGGCTATCAAATGTATTTTTATTGGCTATAGCGCTAGCATAAAAGGATACAAGCTTTGGAATCCTGATACAAAGAAGGTTGTATACAACAGAAGTGTAATCTTTCGTGAGCTAAAACCTTCTACCTTGGATCTGTAGTTAGAGACAAAGTCAGAAAACAATAAGAATGTAGTTGGAATTCCTCCTACACCAGATAAAGAGGAATTGAATATTCAAAATGTACCTGAAACTGAGGAGAGCTCAAGCAATTTTGAAAGTTTTGAAGAAGAAGAAGAAGAACCTCAGCCTCAACAAGTGAGGAGGTCAACTCATGAAAGAAAACAACCTGATAGGTATGGGTTCTCTTTGATAGATTCTACTTGTGCCTATGCTTTAATTTCTAGCACTGATGAGCCTAGGACTGTAAATGAGGCATTTAAAATGTCTGATTTAGACTCTTGGTTAGAAGCTATGAAAGAAGAAATGGCATCATTAGAAAAGAATGAAACTTGGAGTTTGGTGCCCTTGCCTAAAGGCAGAAAAATTGTTGGTTGCAAATGGGTATTTAAAAATAAGATTGTTCTGGATGGCAGTGTGGAAAAATACAAGGAAATATTGGTTGCGAAGGGTTATTCCCAAGTAGAGGGAATTGATTATAGGGAGATTTTTTCTCCTATAGCTAAGCTGACGTCCATTAGATTTCTTTTGTCACTTGCAATAGCGTATGACTTAGAGGTTGAATAGATGGATGTGAAGACAACATTTCTTCATGGTGATCTTGAAGAAGAAATCTATATGTCCCAGCTTGAGCACTTTGTTGAAAAAGGTAAAGAGAAACTCGTTTGCAAGTTGAAAAAGTCTCTGTATGGGTTAAAGTAGTCACCTAGAATATGGTACCAAAAATTTGATACTTTTGTAATGTCTTTGGGATTTGTGATATTAAAATCTGATCATTGTGTTTATTATAAATCTGAAAGTGATCAAGTTCTTATTATTGCTCTCTATGTTGATGATATGTTTTTCATAGGCAATAGTGAGCTAATGATTTTTGATCTTAAGTCTCAGTTGTTTGCTAAGTTCGAAATGAAAGATCTTGGTGCAGCAAGGTATATTCTGGGGATGGAGATAACCAGGGATAGGAATAGTAGAAAGCTTTGGCTTAGTCAGAGTAAGTATATCAATACTATTATAGAGAGATTTTACATGAATGATTGCAAGCAGCTAGTTGTTCCAGTTTTGCATGGAACGAAGCTATCTATTGAAGACTGTCCAAAATCTCCTACTAAGATGGAGGACATGACCAGTGTACCCTATGTTAGTGTGGTTGGCAGTCTTATGTGTGCAATGGTTTGTACAAGGCTAGACATTGCCCAAGCAGTGGGATTTCTTAGTCAGTTTATGGCTAATCCTGGAAGGACACATTGGGATGTTGTGAAAAGAGTTTTTAGATATTTGAAGGGCACTTCAGATTTTGCTTTGTGTTACCATGGGAACTTGGTTGAATCATAGAGGACTCTCAGTATTTGAGGCTATGTGGATTTTGATTGGGCAGGTGACATTGACAGTAGGAGGTCCACCAGTGGATATACTTTCATGTTGAATGGTGGTGTAGTGAGTTGGATGAGTAAGCGGCAGACTGTAGTCACTTTGTCTACTACGGAGGCTGAATACATGGCAGCTACTCATGCTTGTAAAGAAGCAGTTTGGTTAAAATGTTTGTGTTCTAACATTGGTTTTGATGTAGGGAAAATAACTATTTTTTGTGACAGTTAGAGTGTAATTTGTCTAGCAAAGAATCCTACTTTCCATGCCAGGACGAAACATATAGATGTACAGTACCACTTTGTACAAGATATGGTGGAGGATGGAAAGGTCAGTTTGGAAATGGTTGATACTTTGGAGAATGTTGCAGATGCATTGATGAAGCCAGTGAGCACAGACAAGTTCAGGTGGTGTGCCAATTCGATGGGCCTCAGTGCCCATGATTTTTAGTAAGTTTTGTTGTGCTCTAGAGGTGCCTGTGTGATATTTGTCAAGTGGGAGATTGTTGTAAATATATGCCTAAATCATCACAGGCTGTAACCTCTATTGGAGCCATGTCAGTGTGATATTGTTAATGTCTAGCTAACTAGCAGCTTTGACACATTGTGATTTGTATAGGTCGCTGTGACCTTGTAGGAGTCTTGTTGAATGCTTATACATTGGAGTCATTAGGATAACCTTTGGTGGCTCGGTGAGAAGTCTTATCGAGTAATATCTCTAGCCAATAGGCCATTCTATCATCTATCAAGGAGAGTCTTGGATGTTCGCTATGAGCTCTTACCGATATGAATGTCTCACCGATAGTATTTCACTTGGTGTCTTTGGGGTAACTTGGAGGTTTTGTTATAAACTCCTGGCGATAGTTGCTTTATCTCACCGACAGTATACATCAATATAACATGAGATGGATTGGTAAGAAGTCTTACCAATATGGATGTCTTTCTGACAGTGTTTAGGTTGAAGTCATTGGAGTAGCTCAAGGCGATCGTTATGAAGTCTTGGTGACTCGTGGGGTCTTGCCAATAGTAGTATGGCTACGGAGTAACATAAGAGATCTCGGTGAAACCTCTTAGTGATAGTTGAATGTCTTAGTGATAGATGGATGCCGATGGAAATGCTAATGGCTCAGTATGACTTAGGACCTTCGTATAAGGTCTTGGAAAAAGCGATGAGTCTCGCTGACTAGTGGATGCACTAGGATTAACATGAAGTATTCACTATGAGGTCTTGGCGAAAAGATGAATGTCTTGTCAAATGTTCAGTGCTCGGTGTAACCTCTTGGTGAGCGGTAAGTCTTGCCAATCATTTGGATGCTTTAGTGTAACTTAAGAAGTCTCGGTGTAACCTCTTGGCGAGCAGTAAGTCTTGTCGATAGCAATGTTGAAGTCGATGTAACAGATGTAAGCTTGGTGGAACCTCTTGCCGATGGAAAACTCTTGGCAATATCAGATGCTAAGCTATGTGTGGCATTGGGGAGACACGGTCAGTGTTTCACTAATATGCCAACACAGCTTGATTTCCTTTTGACCGTTTGACCATCCTATGTGGAGTCTCGTCGACCAATCAGAGAAGCCGAATGGAAACTGTTGGAAGATAGTCTGTTGAGGCAGTTCTGTGAGGAAGTCCTATAGATAGGGAATGACATGAATATAGTTTGACGTTGCAGATGCTTGATGGTTCGGTTGGTTTGAAGAACATTTGTGTGAACAGTTTGAATTGTATTAGAGTGATTTCTATTTTGTAAAGATTGTAACTTGAAGGTTCCTGTATGAGATTGATCATTGGGAAAGCTGCTGTAATCTAGCATCAGAAAGATAAGTTAGAACTCTATATGTAGTTATTTGTTACTGTAATACAAAGTGACTTCTCTTGGTGTGGTGGGTTTTTCTCCCGTAATGGTTTTCCCACGTATATCTGGTGTTCATATGTGTGTGTCTAAATACTCTGTTTCTACTATTTATTTCATGTGCATCTTAATTGGACTATAATTGTAATTTTAAAAGGTATCTCTGCATTCTTCCCTGAGGTTTTTCCATTAGGAGAGTTGTTTCCACATCTAATTTTTCCTTACAGGATCAACATAAAACAACATTTACTACACCTTGTGGAACTTTTTCTTATAATCGAATTCCATTTAGACTTATTAATGTAGGAGCCACATTTCAATATGCAATGGATCTATCTTTTGGTGACCTCCAGAAAAAAATAATAGTCATCTATCTTGATGACTTGACAGTGTTTTCTAAGAGGAGGAATAATCATTTATAGGATCTGGAATGGGTCTTACAAAGGTGAGTGGAACATGGCATCTCTTTGAATCCTAAAAAGTATATTTTTGATGTTATAGAAGGAAAAATATTAGGCCACAATGTGTCTAAAGAAGGCATTAGAATAGATCTAGATCGAGTTAAATCTATCCTGTAGTTGAACCTTCCTTCAAGCCGAACTGGTGTAAAATCTTTCTTTGCCAGGTAAATTTCTTGAGAAAAAATTTCCCATATTTTTCTAAAATTACTAAACACATTGTAGACATGATGAAGGAGAAACCAGGTTTTAAATGGAATGAGGTTGGGAAGTAGGCCTTTGAAAATATTAAGGAATCAATTTCTCGAGCTCCTATCTTGGTGAGTCCAAATTTTAAAAAGGACTTTATCATCTACTGTTATTCTTCAGAGCATACTACGTCTGTCGTACTATTACAAGAGAATGAAGATAAAGTCTAGGAAGCTATTGATTTCATGAGAAAACCATTGAAGAAACATGAGCTTAATTACTCTCCCATTGAAAAACATGTGTTTATAGTGGTAAGAGAAGTTAAACAATTTTGATTCTATATTCTTAACTCACACACAATGGTTTACGTGCCATATCCGGCTGTCAAGAGCATACTGACCCAACAAGATATCGACTGTAATAGGAGAGGCAACTGGATAGGTAAGGTACAAGAGTATGACCTAGAATTGAAACCCACTAAGTTAGTAAGAGGAAAAGGACTTTGTAAGTTGATGGAAGAGAATTTGAAGGAAGAAGAAGAAAATAAAGATCTACCATTGGTATTAACTGTTAGTCTACAAGATGAATGGTTCTCTGATATTGCTTATTTCCTTACTTACGGGCAATGCCCGAATCACCTCTCAAGCAAATAGATAAGGAATTTAAAGCTCAAGGAAGCTAAGTATGTTATTTGGGATGACACGTTGTAAAAGAGAGGTATAGATGGAACTTTTTAAAAATGTGTTGATAAAGCTCAACAAGAATGACTGCTTAACCTTTTTCATAATGAGCATGTGGTGGTCATTTCTCCTCTACTATGAATTCTTTCAAAATAATAAGACATGGATATTACTGACTGGGATGTTTAAAGATGCCTATCATTGCGTTGGTAAGTGTGATAAATGCAAGTTATTCACATGAAGACCTCAATTAGCAGCCTTGCCACTCAAACCTGTGGTTATTGATTGACCATTCCAACAGTGGGGCCTAAATTTTATTGGTCCAATTAGTCCACCATCTAGCACTGGTCATACTCACATTATCACGGCTATTGATTACTTCACCAAATGGGTAGAGTAAATTCTAGTTAAAAGAATCACTTTTGAGGTAGTTTGTGATTTTATCAAAGAAAACATTTTGGTCAGGTACGGAGTCCCACATAAACTAGTCACTGATAATGCCACCAATTTTTCATCCAATGAATTCTCACTTTTCTGCTATGATTATGGGACCTCTATTTCCCATTCAGCTGATTATTATCCATAGGGAAATGATCAAGTAGAATCAAGTAACAAAAATATGATAAACATTATCAAGAAGTTGGTGTGTGGCAATCAGAAAGACTAGCATAAAAGGTTATATGAAGCCCCGTGGGCTGATCGGATAACTTTGAAACAAGAAATTGGAACCACTCCCTTTGAGTTGGTTTATGGAGTGGAAGCCACACTTCATCTTTCATTGGAACTACCAGTTCAAAAAATTGCAAATTGCTATTGAGGAAGTTGAATTCAGTGATGCTTTAGAAAAAAATATTATGCACTTAACCAAGCTGTAGGAACAATGTGAAGAAATGGTAGACAAGATAACCATACATTAGGCAAGGGTCAAGAATATTTTTGACAGAAAGTTTCGGCCTAGAAAATTCATGCTCGGAGATTCAGTTTTGTTGTGGGATAAACACAGAGAACCTAAAGGCGCTCATAAAAAATTTGATTCATTGTGGACCGACCCTTTCAAAATTATTCAGGAATTCAGGCCTAATACATTTCAACTGGCATACCCTAATGGAACCCCTTTTCCCATTCCTTATAATGGGCAATATTTAAAGCTATATCAACTATGATGGCCTTCATGGCCTCCCCCCTCTTCTGTGCATAGTTAGTTTTAGGTTTGGGCTTTGGGTTTTGTTTTCCCCTGTTTGTTTGTTTTCTCACTACTAGAGAGTACATTTTATCCTGATTGAATCTATTTGCCAATGGATAAGACACTGATCCATTTTTATTTAATTTGGGTTCGTTGCTTCATCCTTATTAGTCTTCATCCCTAGTCAGAGCTAGTGTTACCATTGATTTATTCCCCATCTCATTAAGTCTTCCACTAAGCCATTAAACTTTTATCTAAACACAGCTGACCTTTTATGTCACTATGCTAACTCGGGCAGGGTTTTTCATAGTTTTATGAACTTCCCACTTGGCCACCCAAGACCCTTTTTGTTCCTTTAATGTGTTACTTTGGGTTGTGTTTTGTGTGCTTAGTTGAACCTCATCCTTAGAGTGACCATTGTAAGCCTAGGCAGTCTTTTCTTGTTGCGCTCGAACTTGGGCACAACTTTGTGAAGTTCTTTGAACCTCCTCCATAACCGCCCATAGACATTTGTTTTAAAAATTTTAAAAGACAGTTATATGGGGAATGTTAACAATGTTAGCTACCATGTGTCATAATTCTAAATTGGGAAATTAATGCCCATCTACCCCCATGTTTTTTCATGTAGTTGTGGTTAATAAAATAGCAGAATGAGAAAACATTTTGGTCATCACAATATTTGGGAAAAATATGGAGGAAGCGTGCAATTCAAATTGCAGAGCTCACCACCAAAGGTACAATTCATCCATTACAACCCGTTTTCTGAATTATTTTGTATTCAAGAAGTGTGTATTGTTGAAAGTTACAATTTAGCATAGTGAGGGTTAAATATACGGGTTATGAATATGTGTATGGTTTAACTTATGAGGGGCTTGATATTGGCGACACTCGGCTAGAGCCGGTTAACCTAGATGAACCAAGAAACAAATTTAATCAACATAATCCTCCACCTATCATTGAGAGAGTAAGGGGTAGTGGATTGATTGAGGTTTCCACATTCCCGATAGTCGTGCAGAGTCTTGAATTAGTGTTGGAGTGCATCAGGCCTCACAATTCACAGACACAGGAAGTTAGGACAGAGGACAATAGGCTAGTTCTAAAAATTTAGAGGTCTACTTTCGTGTCATGTTTGAGGACTTTGGAGAGGGAAGAATATTCACCAATGGACAAGACCAGTTCTCATATTGAATTCACAGCCAAAAAGTGGATTTATTGGAACGTGATAGCGAAGAATTGGTTAGTTAAGCCCAAGAAGGGTAAATCCCAGTTGCCTCACAACTTGCACATAAATCACTTGATAAATGAAGTAGCTGACATTGTTGTTTTGTTGCATAGGGTTATGGGCAATGAGAATTTCCATAGCTTTGAGGAGTGGATGTACTTCTTTATCGAAATTATACTAAATGGAGAAAATGTTTTGGACTGTGTTGAGATCATTAGTGATTGTATACATGAAATGATGTCACTTTTTATTCTGAACATGGGTTCTTTTTCATGTCATCTTACCCAATATATTCCCTTTTGAGTACTCGAACCTAGCCTAGATTAAGGTCAAGTGACCTACTGCCAGAGAAAGTACCAATCTATGACTACTTTGATAAGCTTCAGCTTCATAAAAGTTTGTTTCATTTTAGGAGAATTGCTGATACTTTCACCATGAGGTTGGTCTGGGAATTGTAGGGATGTCCAACAATAAGATTTTCTCCAGAGGCCATACAATTTGTGAATTTCTATGGTTTCCATTTTATCCAATTTCAAAGGTTTTCTTATATAAGAGTGGGTGGATATGTAGGATTTCCCATTAAACTTCCCAGGTACCCCAGAGATAAATGGGTAGTCATTGAGGTCAATAGGAAATTAGTTGATGTGAATAGATTATGTCAAGACAAAAAAAGACTTACTATTAGTTTCCCATTTGGATTTGGTGCATACAGCTGCCAATCCATGTCTGATGCCTCAAACATTAAGGTGGAGCTATCCAAATATAATATACCCTCATATGATGAGCATTTTACTTTTGACCTGAAGGACTATGTAAAAGAAAACGTAAAGTTGGGTCCTTCTTTCAATCACCAACCCAACCTTGAAGACTATTGGGTTGATTGTTTTGATGAATATGAGGTAAGAAGGAGAAGTTGGATGAGGTTGATAGTAGAACAAATTATTATTTATGACTTGAAGTGGGATTTGAGAGATGTTATTGAAGATGGGTATGATATAACTGAGGGAGTGAAATATCTCTTGAAGGGTTGCATTATTGGAGGAAGGTATCTCAAGCTTTCTATTTGTGCTAGATTGGAGAAGAAATACAAAGAATACAAGGGTTTGATGCATATCCATTTGTAGATTATAAGGCATTAAAGATTCATTGTAGAATATTTTTATTTGCTAGCTGCTACAATAATGCTACAGTACCCGTGCTACAGTGCTGCGTACAGTGATTTGCTACAGTGCCGCACTATAGTAGTCGCTACAGTACCCGTGCTACAGTAGTCGCTACAGTACTAACGTGAACAGTAAAAATCATATTTTGAGCATTGCATGGAATTAATATTGAAGATAAATGAGTGGCAGACCTGTAGCTTCATTTTTCAGCCATTACTTATTATATTTCAAGCATTTGTGAGCAGTTTGGAGCATACAATTTAGGGGTTTCCGTTATAAATTTGATAGTCATCAATTGCTGTTCAAGAATCTCAGAAATAATCATTGATTGGGCCTTACTACAACACTCACAGGCCGTACAGTCCCAAGTGCTGGGCGTGTTCATCCTTGGCCTAATCACTTGGCTTTTGGAGCTGAATTCACCTCATCATTGGGTTGAGCATAGGCGGCTTTCAAAGACCAGGTTCCTCTTGTTTTGTATGCAAGTATAGTCTTTTAGATGCATTCATGGTAGCTGATCTTAGACATACTTTGCTTCAGATCTGATTGTAAACATTGATTTGGTTGTAAGACAAGAGTCTTGGCATCTTCATGATATTTTGTACTTGGGCTTGTATACACATAAAGAAGATATATGTTGCACGACAAGTGTTTGTTGAAATTTCATATTAGAAGCACTCCTTATCAGCATTCTTGCATGCATGCCAATTGTATGACAAAATGTCACTTGGCTGTAGGTGATCATTTTGTTCATGAAATTCACATATTTGAATTTTAAAGGTCAAAAAGAAGTTGCATTTGCATCCAACTCATTGTTTACACATTTTAGCAATGATTGTAAACCTTTTGAATTGCATTTCATATCATCTTCAAGCATTTATATAAGATTGATAACTCAGACCAGCAAGCTTAAAGTTTGCATTTGAAGTGTTTGACAATATTCCTTGAGGTAAAATTCTCATCAGATTTCAAGGGATATTACATAAATGCATGTAGAAGTAAACAAAAATCTCAATGCAAACATACAAGCTAAGAATGACTTACCTATTACCCACAAACTGACTCAACTCAATCATTCTAATGTGGTGTGTGTATATGCTCGAATAGTTTACTTTTACCAGTTACCCGACCAAGATCTTCTCCCGAGTGATACTTCCCCTCTGCCTAGAGAATGAACATTTACCTGCAACCACCAACACATGCCTACGACAGTTAATTGTTCATAACATATGCAATTTACATAAACATTTCCAAAATTAGAATAATAATAATTCAATAACCTTCCATTCACATATATGCAGTATTTCACCATGAATAACATCCCCTGAGGTAATATCAAATGAGATAACATTCTTATTGATAACATGTGATGAGCCTTGCTAGCTCACTGCTCAAACCCCTGTCTTTTTCTTAATTCTATTTGTGTTTTTTAGTTTTTTAGAGAAGTTTTGTAGACAGAAGAGAAGGGGCGCATCATATTAAAGCTCACAGAATGAAAACTTGAGCAAATCTAATCAAACTGAAATAGTAGAAGGTGTTTATTATCATCAACAATGGATTTAAAACATATAAACATACCTATAAGCCTCCAAATTTTTTAATTAAAAATGAAGCCAGTTTGCCAGTATATACATGAAAATCTGACAATATTCAACATAGGATGAAACAAAGTCTGAATCCAGCTATGAAAATGGAGCAAAAGAAGAGGGGATGCCAAGTGCTAAAGATAGTTGTTATGTCCCCAATTTAGCCCTACGCTCTTCATTTGGTTTTAACCTATTTCTAGGAACTTGTAGAGTGAAGATTTTCAAATAAATTAAAAGTTAATTTTCCTTGAGAAAAGGGATGCCATCTTTGGAGGGAAAAAGAGTTACTTCAAATTTGAAAATTAGGGTTTCTAGAAGCTTCTAGAGGGTTTTCACAAAGTTATAAAAGGAGAGCTTGGGTCTTCATTTGGGCATCTGATATCTTGAGTATTGTTATGCTACCGAAATGGTTGCTGGATTGCTTTGAGGAATGAATGCCTCCTAGCTTGGGCTCGACTTCGTGCTTGAGAGATAGCACCTAGTAGAGAGGTTTGCTTGTTTTGAGTGACTTTTTGTAGTGAGGTTTGCATTTGTAGTTTGGGTTTACTTATGTAGTTCAGTTTATTGCATTTTATGTCATTTTTTGGAGTTGATGATAACAGGGTTGAATCTATAGTTTCACTCATAAATCAAAAAATACAAAAAGAGTTGTTCTGGGTATTGTCTCATTGGTTTTCTCTGTTGGAAGTGACCCTTCATGAATATTTGCAGATTTTAATACAAAGTTTATGATTTTATAAAGCAAATTCGTCATTCTTTGTAGGGCGTCCTTTCTAGAGTGCTTTGGGATCTGTGCCATTAATTAATAGCCACTATTAGTTGTACTTTCTCATAACTAAACTAGGCGCCATCATTTTAAAAGTATTTTGCATCAGTTTTCATATAATTTGAGTGAGAAATGAGTGAGTTGTGAGCTTTTCATTGAGTTTATGTATTGTTGGTTCTGTATTTCATGTTGCTGGTCTGTCAGATCAGACTTGAGAAAATTGCATATTAGCGAAGGATGGGTGTTAAGAATTCATTATTGACCTAGTGGATGACATCTTTACTATTGCAGCAACTTGTAGAGCTTAAATCCTTGATCTTGCAGGCAGTCTACTTCTCATTGTAAGCTGAACAGTAGTACTGTCAGCATTTCTCTCAATTTTTCTTATCATGTTTGTAATTTCCCACTGAATAAGTGGAAGAGGCTGGCTTTCCGCCTATTTACTTTGATTTGCATTGTAATATCTTATATCTCTGCCCTATGGTAGCTCCATTCCCACTCCAGGTTTGAAAGCACATTCTGGGTGTTGAGTTTATTTCAAAGTTGCATTTGTATTTCTTTAAATCTCCACCATATGGTCGCCTCATTCCATTCTGGTTTGGGTAGCACATACTTGGTGTTGAGTTACTTTTAGTTGCAGTTCTGATTTATTGTACTGATGATCCTCTTGCCATATGACAGCCTCTCTCTTATTGAGATTGAGTGCGCATTCTTGGCAATGAGTTATATTGTAACTGATGGTTTGATTTATCTAACCCTAATGGGTTCCTTTTGTATGTTGTTGTAATTGCATTCAAAAATCAGAAAAAATTTGGTCTGGTTCTTTACAATGGTATCAGAGCCAAGATCCTGCCATCTTGTGCCCATCAAGGTTCAGTTGACAGTTGAATGACAGAGAAATCAGTTCAACACTAGAAGTCAGAACAGAGTTCAGTTTAACTTTCAGAAGTTTCAAAGATGTTGCATTTTCTAAGGTCCAGGGATTGTGAGAAGTCAGATTCAACTATGGTATCTGAGGGAGGAAAGGTTAGTGATGTCATAAGGTATTTCATTGAATATGCCAAACAATATAGAAGACAATGTGAACATGAGGCTGCCAAACTCTGTGAGCAATATCAAAATATGCCAGATGATTATAGGTACAATGTTTCATTTGATTCCAATTTGAAGTGTGTGGCGTCACTGGAGCCTGAAAAGTCAGAGATGGTGGACCACATTAGGAAAATGATAAAAAGGGAAGTAGAACAAGCTTTGGTTGAAGAATCAAAGAAGGAAGGAGATGAAGTGCCTAATTGTGAATTGCAACCGACAAATATGCAAGTTGAAGAGAAAAATCAGTCATCTAGCATTGAAGATGGCACAAAAAAGGTGCACATATCACATCAAAATGAACGTGAGCTTGATGAAGATACCTTGGTAAGTGAAGAGTTAAGGGTAGAGCCTCATAATACGCCCCTCGACTTGCATGTGATAGCAAGTGAAGAAGAGCAAGTTGAAGGAAATACTGGTGGAGTGTTTGAATCAGCTTATGACCATTACCAAAGTGATTATGTTGGTAATGATTCCAATGTGTTTGTACCTCCTCTTGTTGAAGAATTGGTGATGGATAATTCTCCTCTTGTTGCTGTCCAAACTCCTCAAGAGTTTTCCCAAGATGGATTTATGACAAGTGATCAAGAAGACCTTTTTGGCATGCATATGACTATTCATGATGATATCAGAAGTACACCTATAGATGATGGGTCCATTGAAGATATAGATGATAAAGTTTCCCAAACAGCTAGCACTAAAGATTCTTTACTTCATTATAGTGACAGTGTCAAGGGTGGTTTTGGGTTTGATCTTCAAACCAAGCCATTGAAGGGAGGTATGTATGAAGATATCAGTTTAAGTGAGTTGGGTGGTGACCTATTCAAAGAGTCAACCCTCCAAGAGAAGCACAAAGAGCACTTTCCTTTTGATCAAAACAATCAATCCTATAGCACTTGGGATCCAGGAGTGAAGGCATTTAGTGATGACAAAAAAATTGTGTGGGATGAGTTTCCCTTTGATCCTGATGAAGTTCAAAATTCTGATTGCTTTGCAAGCTATGAGGGGGCTGCCATAAACTTTGATCATGAAGACAGTGAGGTGGAAGTGGAGCTTGAAGATCATATGGCTCTTGACGATGGAAAGTTTGATGGAGTTCCTAAACACAAATCCAATTTATCAATGCTTGAAGCTGGTTGTAAGCATTGGATTGAAGAATTTGTGGAGTCTAATTCTCTTTGTGATATTGAGCAATTTCAGCTAGTAGGTGGTGAAGGAAAGGAGTCTTGGAGCAGCTATGAGGGTAGCAAAGATGAAAAACAAAGTTCTGATTTTCAGTTGCAGCCTATCAGCAGTTCACCATCTATGCATGTTCATGAGTGGAAAGATCAATGCAAGGTATCTTTTGAAAAAGAAGTGCAAGCGCTATCCCTATTTGATCACACACACAATTTGGTTGATGATCTCTATTGGAAGGCTCAGTTTGAAGAGAGACAAAGAGGAGTTAAGGATGAAGTTGCTCTTCCTAAATTGCAACTAATCAAAGATTCCTTGAAGACCATGAAATTCAAGTACATAGGCTTGATTGAAGATAGAGATCATGCCGTTGAATCTGCAAAGAAGGCCTTCATTGTTTTCGAAGAAAGGGAGAGTATGGTTGATGAGCTCACTTTGGAGCTTAAATCAACAAAGGACAAGTTGAAAGAAACTCAGTTGGCTCTAAGAAAGGTTGAAGACCAGTTTGCAGATTTCAAACTTTTCAAGGAGCGAGAGGATGCACGGAGAGCTGGAGAAATGAAGCAAGTAATTGATGAGATTGATAGTCTTCAAGAGGAATTTGATCTTGAAGGTTTCACAAGAAAATCAAATGTTGCATGTGCAGATTTGGAGCAGCAAGATGAAAGGAATGACTATCAAGTTTATGACAATCCTCTTTTTCAAGAAGGTGGTGAGAAAAGTTATGATAATCCTCTCTATGAAGTAGAGGATGAAATGGAAAATGAAACTGAGTTTGGTTTCCAGTGCTTGGATGCCTCAATATCACTCCATGAAGAAGTGCCACGTCTGTTGATTAGTAATGAATGCATAAGTGGGTTTGAGGGTGAAGTCTATACATGGGAAGTGTTGATTCGAGGAGATTTCAACATCTTTGACACCAAGGTGTTAACAAAGCAAGATTTGGTAGCTGCTCGTAACTTCAGTATAGCAGCAAGAAGCAAAGATTTTAGTCTTGTTACTCATGAAGAAAGGAATGAAGATGGACCAGAACTTGGTGTTTGCATGCTTGTCAATCCATCCCTTTGGTTGAACAATACTTTGGCACACATTGGTCTATTTTTGGATTTGGATTTGAAGTCATTTAATAGTTCATGCTCCAATGTTGTTGAAGCTTTCATGGATAGGCTTCAAAGGTTCACTAGCGGAGGCATCAATCTCTTCAGTATGCATTTGATCCTTACTAGCATTTTGGGAATGTGTTGAGTTTTCTTTTCAGTATGTTGGAGATCACTTTCAGTTGGGTATCCATGCTTGGGATTCTCAATATGGGTTGATAGAGCTTATTACTTGTGGAAAGGAGGAATTTTTGAAGGATAAGGATCAAAATTTCAGTATTAATGATGTTTTGACTTTCTTTACCAGCCCCTTGATGGTTTCGTTTGTTCATCGACAAATGGATTGGAGAGAAATTTTGAGTATGGATTGGAAAGAGGAACAATTGGTTGCTCTTGGCATTGATCCTTGGCTAAGACAAGAGCAGATTTTGAGACTTGTGCTTGCTAGTTGGAGGCAGACCAGCTCTGTTACTTGTGGAGTTACTCTCATTTGGGAGAGTTTTTCCATCACCACTTGCCAACGAGTTGGTAGTTTTCAGATGGGGATTGCTCTAGTATGCTTTTCGGCCATTTTTGAGGTGTTACCTTGCAACTCTATGCTCATATCATACACTCACACTTGGGAATTTCTTTGGTGCTGCTGTTTTTTCTTGTGTGAGGTACTAAAATCAGATTGCACTTCGCTGACTTCGGCCTTGAACAGTAGAGATTATTTGTTCCTTCGCACCTATTCTACTTTTGGAGTTCATCCTATGGAGGGTTGTGAAGCAAATTTTGATAGTTTCTTTACTATATTGGTTTTGGACAACGAACTTCTACATGCTTTGGCTTTCCCTTCTGAGACTCTTGGAGTTGGAACAGTAAGAGTGATTAGAATTTTTTATGGTGGTGTCGGTATAATTCAGTTGATGCATAGTAGCTCCAGGAGAAGACATGAGGCTGAATTTGTTGAGCTCTTGCAAAGGATTGTTTTCCTCTTTGCAAGAAGATTTGAGGATGTCATTTTTTCCATTAGGGCTTCGTTTGTTACAATGTGGAGGTATGTTGAGGAGTTTGATTTTGAGATGAGCAACCTATCCTTCTTCTTACCTAGAATTGTGGTTGACAGTGGTATGATTGATACTGTTGACTTTGGGCCTCTTGGACATGAGATGTCGCATGAAGTTGGTCTCAGTCCTTTAAGATTTTTTAGTTTGAGTATCATGGACAGTAACATTCTGGAGTTACAAGGGAGGTTGGTGCAGTATTGGCGAGATGTCTTCACTAATAAGATCAGAGTGGTGCAGCATCAGCATGGTGGGTCCTCCTTTAGACGAATATGGGACCCTGGGATTGTACTTGGTTTGGTTTGGTGCAATTTGAGTTATTCCAGAGTTGTGGTGGCATTGCTTGAGGACAAGAAATTTTGGGAAGGGTGGACTGTAATGTCCCCAATTTAGCCCTATGCTCTTCATTTGGTTTTAGCCTATTTCTGGGAACTTGTAGGCTAAGCAGAGGCTCGAATCGAGGTTTCCAAACTTCTTGGAGGACGTTTTCATCTTTTTGCGGAGCTTGCACTTGGAAATGTTGAACTTGGATTGTGGATTCCTTCTGAGTTTTTTGAGAGCTTCGCGTTGGTGGTTTCGGTTTGGTATTCTAAGCACTTTCGAGAATTTACTATTTTTAGTAAATTCTATTTCTGGCAGTGGTCCTATTGGCTTTGGCTCGATTGGCTCTCATTTTCAGTATGTTCATTTGGTTTGATCAATCTTGACCTTGAGAAGCATTTTTGGTGAGATATCCAGTTGATTTTAAAATGTTATACTTTAATGATATATTTTATTATTGTGACCCCTTGGTCTAGTGAAACAACTTTAAGTTGTTCTTAAAAGGGGGACCTGGAAGGGTGGCGCCTCATGCTGATGATTTAATATTTTTCTTAAGGCCAAAAACAATGCTTTAAAAGAGGATGCTATGGAGTGAAGATTTTAAAATAAATTAAAAGTTAATTTTCCTTGAGAAAAGGGACGCCATCTTTGGAGGGAAAAAGAGTTACTTCAAATTTGAAAATTAGGGTTTCTAGAAGCTTCTAGAGGGTTTTCACAAAGTTATAAAAGGAGAGCTTGGGTCTTCATTTGGGCATCTGATATCTTGAGTATTGTTATGCTGCCGAAATAGTTGTTGGATTGCTTCGAGGAATGAATGCCTCCTAACTTGGGCTCAACTTCATGCTTGAGAGATAGCACCTAGTAGAGAGGTTTGCTTGTTTTGAGTGACTTTTTTGTAGTGAGGTTTGCATTTGTAGTTTGGGTTTACTTATGTAGTTCATTTTATTGCATTTTATGTCATTTTTTGGAGTTGCTGATAACAGGGCTGAATCTATAGTTTCACTCATAAATCAAAAAATACAAAAAGAGTTGTTCTGGGTATTGTCTCATTGGTTTTCTCTATTGGAAGTGACCCTTCATGAATATTTGCAGATTTTAATACAAAGTTTATGATTTTATAAAGCAAATTCGTCATTCCTTGTAGGGCGCCCTTTCTAGAGTGCTTTGGGATCTGTGTCATTAATTAATAGCCACTATTAGCTGTCCTTTCTCATAACTAAACTAGGCGCCATCATTTTAAGAGTATTTTGCATCAGTTTTTATGTAATTTGAGTGAGAAATGAGTGAGTTGTGAGCTTTTCATTGAGTTTATGTATTGTTGGTTCTGTATTTCATGTTGTTGGTCTGTCAGATCAGACTTGAGAAAATTGCATATTAGCGAAGGATGGGTGTTAAGAATTCATTATTGACCTAGTGGATGACATCTTTACTATTGCAGCAACTTGTAGAGCTTAAATCCTTGATCTTGCAGGCATTCTACTTCTCATTGTAAGCTGAACAGTAGTACTGTCAACATTTCTCTCAGTTTTGCTTATCATGTTTGTAATTGCCCACTGAATAAGTGGAAGAGGTTGTCTTGCCGCCTATTTACTTTGATTTGCATTGTAATATCTTACATCTCCGCCCTATGGTAGCTCCATTCCCAGTCTGGGTTTGAAAACACATTCTGGGTGTTGAGTTTATTTCAAAGTTGTATTTGTATTTCTTTAAATCTCCACCATATGGTCGCCTCATTCCATTTTGGTTTGGGTAGCACATACTTGGTGTTGAGTTACTTTCAGTTGCAGTTCTGATTTATTGTACTGACGATCCTCTTGCCATATGACAACCTCTCTCTTGTTGAGATTGAGTGCACATTCTTGGCAATGAGTTATATTGTAACTGTTGGTTTGATTTATCTAACCCTAATGGGTGCCTTTTGTATGTTGTTGTAATTGCATTCAAAAATTGGAAAAAATTTGGTCCGGTTCTATACAATAGTGAAGAGAAACCCTCAAGAAGATAGGTGTTTGTCCAACTAGCAAGTGCGCCCTAGCTCAAACAGCCATGCCTTTCAAGCAAAAAGACTAGAAACACATCTTAGAAGGTGCGCCCAAGTAGCTATGATGCCTGCCGTGAAGAAGGAAGAACACCATCCAATCAAACCCTCTGTTTCTGATGAAGAACACTTACAAAACTCTGTTAAAGCACTGCAGAACTTCTGAATGAAGCTCTCTCAATTTGCACCAATTCAGCTGATCTCTCACAGCCTCACAAGTGCTCACACTGAAGAGATTTCGTTCTCCAATGGTGGATTGCTGCAAACCTGATCACAGGATGAAAGCAAAGGGAACCTCCAAGGCAAAGTTGAAATATTCAAAATAGATGAGTTTCTCATTGCCCTCAACCCTTATATAGCGAAGGAGGTGAAAACTCAAGGAGGCCGTACATTTTAGGGTTTTAGATCATTTAAATTTTTGGAAATAAACTCAAGTTACTTTCCATAGTTCTAACTTTGATTTTTGGTGCCTCCTTTAAGTGATTAAATGAAATACTTTAAAACACTCACTTTAGACTTATTTAAGTGATATAAAAATTATAAAGTCAATTTGACTTTATAAAAAGACTTTAAGTTAAAATATAACTTAAATCACTTAAGTAAGCCTATCTCCCTCAATTCTCCATAGAATTCAGTGCTGTCAGAAGCAAACAAACTCCTATACTGCCAAAGCCTGCGATGAGCCAATCCATGATCTCAGAAAATGAAATCGAATTTAACTCTCTAGAAGGTAAATTAATCGACTTCTCTATCCAATCCAGCTTAGCCCACAAGGATTCCAAGAAAAGGGCTAATACACTATATCGTGACCTGAATTATATAGACATTATCATACCACTTTTCAATTTGCTTGTCCACAAGAACCTTCAAAGTTGGATGTCAGAAAACACCACCCTCCCAAGTCGATCCTCCTCACTGGGTAGATCTTTCCACTTTACCTTCAAGTATTCCCCTCGACAACCCTCCTCCTCAAGAATACTAATCCGTAATGGCCTTAGGAATCAATATCAACTTCATCATCCAGTGTAAAATCAACAAAAGGAGCCATGCCATGTGAATCCCAAAGCCCTTTGAGGCGTGAAACATGGAACACATTATGAACTTTTCTGTCCATCAAGATCTAGCCTATGCTTCACTTCCACCAATCTGGCCCTGACAACTCCGAATGGTCCAAAGGGTATCATGGCTTTCAGTTTTCCTCGTGCACTTTCCTACGGCAAGTGGACTCGCCTATATACCGAGCATCAAATACACTAAATCAACATCCTCAAAGATCGCCTCCACTCACCGACAGCATACGCTTTTGCTAATTTGAGCTTCTCAGATATATTCCCTCTCTAAGTGTCCCTTATAATATCCCTTGTTCTCCTCGTAGCCAGATCACCAAAGATCAGGGTACTCCCATCATTACCTGCAAGAACAAGTTCAGGGAACCCTGCCATCCATATAATGCCTCAGAAGGGTCATCTTAAATGCTGATGTGATGAGTGGTATTGTAGCAATACCTTACAAAGGTATAAATCCATCTCACTCCATGCCTTCCGCTGCCCTCAACTGTAATTCCGCAAGTATCCCTCCACCCATTTGTTGACTATCTCAGTCTGCCCATCTGTCTGGGGGTGGTAGCTGGTACTCAGAGTGAGTTCTGTCCCGCAAAGCTTGAATAACACCTGCCAGAAGTTACTCATAAACCTGCTGTCCCTATCACTGACTATACTGCTAGGCAAACCATGCAACTTGAATACCTCATGAAAGAACAAATCCGCCACCTGAGTAGTTGTGTGCGTAGTAGTGATTGAGAAGAAATGAGCATACTTCGTCAATCGATCTACCACCACAAAAATGCTGTCTTTCCCTTGAGCTTTCGGCAAGTCCATAATGAAGTCCATAAACAAGCATTCCCACTTCCTCTCAGGGATAGGAAGCGGCTGGAGTAATCCTGCAGGGTATGTGTGTTCTTGCTTGTTCTGCTGACAAACAAGGCATTCCCTGACATACTGGAGAACAAAGGATTTGAGACCCTTCCAAGAGAATCTTTCCCGTACCTGCCTATAGGTCTTAAAGTACCCGGGATGTCCTGCCATAGGTGCATCATGAAATGATCTCGAAACTTGGTTCCTCATCTCTGAACCTAGAACTAGAAATATCCTCCCTTTGTAAATGATAAGATCATCTACAAGTGAGTATCTGGCATCCTGTACTGTTCCATCCACTATGCTAGAAGCCCACGGGTTCTTAGCATACTCAGCTACAATCATATGTCTCCAGTCCTCTGAAATCTGTGTAATGGAGCTCAAGTGAGGACGGTGAGATAATGCATCAGCAACTACATTCTGAGTACCCTTGACATAGAAGATGTCAAAATCATAGGACTGAAGTTTGCTAACCCATTTATGTTGTCTTTCATTTAAATCCCTCTGTCCAAGGAAGTGTTTCAGACTATTATGATCGGTTTTAACACAGAATTTACTACCAATCAAGTATTGCCTGAACTTGGCCATGGCATGCATGATGGCCAACATCTCCTTGTCATAGATGCTAAAGCTCCTCTCAGGACCTCTCAGCTTCCTGCTCTCGAAAGCTATAGGATGACGATCCTGCATAATGACTGCACCAATTCCCTCACCACTGGCATCACAATGTAACTCAAAAGGTTTGGTGAAATCCGGCAAAGCCAACACTGGACATGAAGTCATGAGAAGTTTGAACTTCTCAAAGCACGCCTGTGCTAATGGTGTCCACACAAATGCACCCTTCTTAGTCAAATCAGTTAGTGGCGCAGCATGCCGCGAGAATCCACTAACGAACCGACGATAGAAGGTACATAATCCTACAAATCCCCTGAGCTGTGTCAATGTCTCAGGTGTAGGCCAATCAATGATAGCTCGAACCTTCTCTGGATCCATGCTAACTCCCTCACTACTGATAATGTGACCCAAATACAAAAGCTTGGCCATGCCCAACGCACACTTGGACTCCTTGGCGTACAAGGACTCCCTGTCAAGTATGCTCAAAACCTCATCTAGGTGAACCATGTGTTCTTCCCATGATCTGCTGTAAACTAGAATGTCATCGAAGAACACCAACACATGTTTCCTCAGTTGAGGATGGAAAACCCTGTTCATAGTGGACTGAAATGTGGCTGGAGCATTGGTTAAACCGAAAGGCATAACCAAGAAATCAAAGTGTCCACAGTGACATCTGAATGCGGTTTTCTCTATATCCTCCTCTCGGACTCTGATCTGATGATAACCTGTCCTTAAATCAATCTTTGAGAAGTAGCAAGCTCCGTGAAGCTCATCTATCAACTCATCAATCTGCGGAATAGGATATATGTTCTTTATAGTTCTCCTATTAAGCATTCTATAATCAATACACATTCTGAGTGTACCATCCTTTTTCGTCACCAAAACAACTAATGAAGCAAAGGGTGACTTACTTGGCCTAATGTGCCCCATAACCAAAAGTTCTTTGATGGTTTTCTCAATTTCATCTTTCAAGCATTTGGGGTGCCGGTAAGGAGTGATCATTATAGGTTTCATGCCCTCTTCTAGCTCTATGATACACTCAATACCTTTATCAGGAGGTCTACCTAGTAGGATTGCATTGAAAACCTTGGTATGTTTGGTTTTGAGTTCCTGTACATCTGGATGGTAAGAAGAAGCTTGTTGATCCAACTGTGAAGGCATTAACTTGCATTCAGCTACCCAATCTACCATGTCATGACGAACCAAACATTCCATTCTTTTGAGTGAAATTTATTTCACATTGTTGTCCTTGATGGCTTTTAGAACATGGTTTGTGCCATCAACTTTAAATTTCATCTCCATGTCGTTCAAATTAAGTGTGAACTCTCCTATAGCATGAAGCCACTTCATGCCGAGAACTATATCAGTTCCTCCCCTGTTCACAACATAAAAATATTCCTTAAACTCATAGTTATTGAGTTTCAAAGGCAAGTCTAGAATCATTCTCTCGCAAGTGAGAGTGTATCCATTAGCAACCTTGACTCGAATGCCTTCAAACTGCTGAGTTTGAATTCCTCTTTTCTCCACTAAACGTGAGTCAATAAAATTGTGAGTTGCACCTATATCTAAAACAGATACGACTCTTTGACCAGCCAAGACCCCACAGAGTCTAAAAGATACCTCTCTGCATGCTGGATAAATGAGCCTCCTTTAACTCACTTTCTACTACAATTTCAGCCTCATCTTCTGATTCTTCTCCATCTGTATCATAAATTGGAGCTTGCTGATTAGAAAAATCGGTCATTTCTTCTCCCTCATAAAACCTCTCCATGTTCCTGTTTTTCCCTTTAGGTTTGAGGGGCCAATCATGATTTTGCTCATAAGGGCCCTTG
>VDFB02338943.1:0-10417 GCA_007258455.2 Sequoia sempervirens | reverse complement strand
TAAGGTTTTTAGTGTATTCTTATGCAAAAAAAGCGTTTGTTAAAATTTACATAGTGAAAAGGCAAAAAAATTATTTATTAGTAATAATGAAATTTAATACACAAGATATATAGGAATTCGTTATTAGTGATACTGAAAGTGATTGTGATAAGAAATAGTAGACCAATACCATATTGATATAGGTTAAAAGGGTTTTTTTTTTAAAGGGCCCCAAGCCTTAAACAATAGAGAACCAAAAGGAAACAACAAAATAAATTTATCTAGAAACAACAAGAGAACCAAATAGAAAGAGACCTAGGGTAAGTGCACAAAGTTGAGTCCATGAAACGTGGAAGTTTTTGGCTTAACCAAAAACTTGAAATCGGCTTTGAGAAAACGGGATCTCGAGCCTGAAACGGAATGGGATCCCGTTTCCCATAGGATCCCAAACCAATGAAAAAGGCACGAGATCTCAATTGCCACGAAATAGGATCCCGATTACTATGAAACGGGATCCTGATTTATACAAATCGGGATCCCGTGTTTTATAAATCGGGATCCCATTTTATATTGCTATTTATTTTTTTAAAAATAAACAGAGTTCACTACACAGCGGACGGGACCCTGACTACTGGTGACAGTGACCCCCACAATCAGCTACAGGTACCCGCTTACGTCCCATTTTTTTGCATTTTTTTATTTTTAATTGAAATTGTGAAGAAAATAAGTGAATTTAGCATTTATTTATTTATTTATTTCACATTTTGAGCATTTTTTTAATTGTTATAGTAGAAATGAATAATTGTTAAAATAGACAAAAAAAATGCAATGAAACCTGAAGGTTTTTTAATAAATGAAAAAATGAACCTTGAATTGTGTTTTATAAACAAAATTTAACTTTTGAAACCTAAATTGCTTGTTTAAACCAAAAACAAATGAATTTGAAAACCATAATTGAAACAAAACAAAAAAAAATGCATTTCAAAACCCTAGAAATCGAAATGAAATAAAAAAATTACATTTAGAAACCCTAATCAAGCTTTTTGAAACCCTGAATTCAAATCAAATGAAAAAATGAATTTGAAAACCCTAGTTTGAATTGAAACGAAAAAATTGCATTAAAACCCCAATTGCTTAGAAATTGAAACCCTAACTTGAATTGGAACAAAAAAAATGTTAAAACCCTAAATTGAAATCGAACAAATCATTTTGATTTTGAAAACTAGGTAATTTTGAGCTCAAAAAAAATCATTTGCATTGCTTAAATGTTTTAAATTTTATTTTCTTTGTATGGAAAAAATGATATATACTAAACTTTAGTTTCAATGTTAAATTATAATTAGATTAGAAAACAATATGTTAAAGAATAGTTAAAATTCATAAAGTTTATCTTGATGTTTGTTTGCAAATTTAGTTGGCAAATTCATAAATCTAAGCGCGTACAATCGATTCCAATTGGCACTAACTTGCAAGTCTAAATTATGCCAAGGGCCACCCAAACTTCATCCTCAGTTTGCTAAACCCTCAACATTGAAGCATTTGAATTTTGTCTTAGGACCTTAAAATGAAATTTGGTTGCCTTAAAAAACCCTCTATTGTCACCATTTAGTAGAGCTTTTTGTAATGTTTTCACTTATTTGAACACATAATATAAAACCTTTTGGTTTCTACAAGTTTATGAAGAGTGGATGATCACTCTCTAAGACAATTAGACATGATCATTAGGGTTCTAAATCATTGGAAGAAAACTTTATTCTATTATATCCACAAGATAGGAGAGTGTGAGTGAGAGTGCTATGGGTAAAGTTTCTTTCATTGGACATACCTAAAATTATGTAGGTTCAATGTCAAGAATGGGTCTATTTGGTAGATTTATGAAAACTATTATAAATATCTAGAATGCCATAAAAGTATAATTATAGCAATTCCAATTGGAAACACTTGGGTACATATATATTATATGAAATTTAAATCTAGTAAGGTGTCTATTATATAGGAGAGTTGATAATACATGGAAAGAGGTTTGTATGGGAATATATGTATTAAGAAACACATACCACATGACCTCTATAGGATTTTTAAGATGTGATCCTAGATAATAATCCACCCATCCTCAATCATAATGGATTCTTTAGCAATTAAGAGAGATTTAATAACCATAAAATTACCTATATTTTGATACTATATAGATTTATGTGGAAGGATAAAAATGCATCAATAAGGAGACCAAGATGGAACCATTTAACACCTAGAAGATACACCTATTACATGGGAAATGGAGGAGGTACATGATGATAGGTTGGAGGAACTACATGCTATTATTACAATTTAGAGATAGGAGGATGATTCATATAAAAGAAATATAATTAAATATTTATATTATTTAATATATTATATTTAGTAAATATTAATATAATATAATATATTAAATAATATAAATATTTACTATCAAAAAATATAATATAAGAAATAAAGGGTGATCCCACAATAGTGGTTTACAATTTTTGGCCAAATTGGACATTGAAATAATTTTTTAAAACTAAATCTTCACTTTTGGGCACCTATAGCAGCTAAACCATGAGGAATTTGAAGATGATGCAAACTAGAGTTTCGTGAAAAATTTTCTATAGATTCTAAATATATTTTTTTCAAAAATTTTGAAATTAGATTGCACTTATTTTTCCATCTCCCTCGAAAACTAGTTTTTTTCAGAAAACAACATTTTTAGAAAGTGACGCTCATCGGATAACGCATAACTTTTTTTCCATGAAGGATAAAATTCTAATTATTTCAAATTTAGATTTGTAACTTTGATATCTAGTGCTTCCACTTGGTTAGATAGTTTTTAATTGAATATTTTTTCTTTAATCAAGTTTCAAAGTCAAACCAATTACAATTCGACATATGTGACCGTGATAACGCGGTAACTTTTTTTTATGTATCAAAAATTCAATTTTAATTTTTTCTTGGATCAAGGACTTCAATATCTGGTGCACTCATATTTTAAAAAAAAAAATTATAATCTACTATTTTTCCACATGTGCAGAACAGAGAGTTGATTTTCGGTGAAAAACCTACATTTACAAGAAATAAAAAATAAATATAATAATTAAATTAAATTTATTTAAAATTATACTTTTTGGGAAGCTTATAATAAGGACTACATACTTATAAAAATAATTTTTAAATGAATTCATTTGATCCCCCAAAAGGTAAATCAAAAGTGGGTTTTATCAGCATTTTAATAGGTGTAAAGGAGACTCTATTATAGGTATGCTTTAAAACTAGTGGGGTTCTATCCAAGGGGGTTTGATCTAAGGTAGTTTGATGAAACCCTCTTAAATTGGAATACTTTAAATGGAAATTTTAAAGGCTTAAATCATTAGATTTTCTAAAAATATGTGATTTTAGCAAAAATCAAAATCTCCCAGAAATTGTAAACCAGCTTTGTGGGATCACCCCATATAATATAAGATTACAATTAAGGATAGGTAATGTTACAATTTACTTGGGGTTTTAATGAGGATTAGGCTTAAGATTCAATTAGGTTTGTAGTAAATAGTTAGGTTACAATTAGGAATATATAATAAATATTAATATAATTATAATACAAATATAAATTAATTTAAATATAAAATAAAAATATAGTATAATTCTAGTATAATATAATATAGGAATACATTTAAGATTAGGTAAAGGTTATAATTTAATTAAGTTTCAATTAGGCTTTACAATTCAATTAGGATATGGTTAGGGGTGGGGATCATTTAGCATTCTATTATGGTTAGAGTATGGGTTACATTTAAGATTATTGTTATTTTTGTGATATGTATAGATTGATTCATTTTTAACATGATACCTTTTTTTATTAGAGGGGTAAACACTTTTGACCCAGAGTTAGATGGAACCAATGAGGCTATAGTATGACTAAATTTAGACCTTAGTAGACATCTAGATCCCCTTAAGCCATCCTATCACCCTAAATCGTAAATCAATTTCTTAAGGGGTCGCAATATGACAAATTTCTTAAGGGGATCAAAGAAGTTCTTAAAATTTGGTGAAGTTTCCCAAGGCAACCAAAATTAACAATAATAAGATCGTGCAAGATTATAATATGAATGATATTTCATGATCTAGGTTGGTCAGTTGAAACAAGAGTAGATCTAAATCAACTATTCCACAAGAAAATGTTCTTCACTAACTTGTAAGTTCATTAAATATTCCAAGGGGCACCAAAACTTTACCCTAAGTTTTGTAAACCCTAAACACTAGACCATTCATTTTGTCCCACCCAGCACCTTAAAGTGAAATTTGGTTGTCTCAGGAAAATCCACCATATTTCATTCCCTTATGCCATGTAATTTTGTCCTAGGATCTTACTACATGTACATTCCCTTAAGTTATCCTATTACCCTAAACCCTGAACTCTAAATTCTAAACCCTAAACCCTAAAGCCATCATTTTTTCTTTAAAGGCTCTTAATGAAATTTGGTTGCCTTGGGCAACTTCACCAAATTTTATTCACTTGAGCCATGTCATTTTCTCCTAGGACCTCACTAGACACAAATCCCCTTAAGCCATCATGTCACCCTAAATCGTAATTCGATTTCTTAAGGGGATCAAAGAAGTTCTTAAAATTTGGTGATCAAAGTTGCCAAGGCAAACAAATTTAACAATAATAAGATCCTGCAAGATTATAATATGAATGAGATATCATGATCTAGGTTGGTCAGTTGAAACAAGAGTAGATCTCAATCAACTATTCCACAAGAAAATTTTCTTCACTAACTTTCAAGTTCATTAAATATTCCAAATTCTAAACCCTAAACACTAAACCATTCATTTTGTCCTACCCAGGATCTTAAAGTGAAATTTGGTTGTCTTAGGAAAATCCACCAAATTTCATTCCCTTATGCCATGTAATTTTGTCCTAGGATCTTACTACATATATCCCCTTAAGTTATCCTATTACCCTAAACCCTAAACTCTAAAGTCTAAAACCCTAAACCCTAAACACATCATTTTTCTTAGGCTCTAATGAAATTTGCTGTTTAGGCAACTCCACCAAATTTCATTCCTTATGCCATGTAATTTTTTCCTAGGATCTTACTACATGTAGATCCCCTTAAGCTATCCTATTACCCTAAACCCTAAAGCCATCATTTTTTCTTTAAAGGCTCTTAATGAAATTTGGTTGCCTTGGGCAACTTCACCAAATTTAATTCACTTGAGCCATGTCATTTTCTCCTAGGACCTCACTAGACGTAGATCCCCTTAAGCCATCTTGTCACCCTAAATCGTAATTTGATTTCTTAAGGGGTTCCGATATGATATTTCTTAAGGGGATCAAAGAATTTCTTAAAATTTGGTGATCAAAGTTGCCCAAGGCCCAACCAAATTTAACAATAATAAGATCTTCCAAGATTATAAAATATCAATAGTTAATTGTATTTTCATTCGAGTAACATTTGACTTAGACATATAAATGAGGCTTACATATAATTTTATCATTTGTATTCAATTATTTAAGGTCATTTATATTGAATGGTTTAAAGGTATTTCCTAAACATGTATCTTACATCTTGAAATTACAAATCTAATACAGGTTCACTCATATCTTAAAGATCACATGGATCCATTCAATAATATTCGCAATCCACCTCCACGCCATCCATCTCCAACACCTTCACCTCCACCTCCACCCACTCCACCTCGTAACCCCCCACCTCCACCACCTGAAATCAATGAACATGCTCATTTGCAAGCACAAATCAATGCTTATGCTAGAACCATCCAAGATCAAATCAACATTATTCAAAATGAAGAATGTGTCGCACCTCCTGTGAGGATGTTTGCATCTAGGATACAAACCCTTGTTGATGATGTCAGGGCTATGGATGTGATCATAGATGAGCATCGACAATGGCTAGAGGAGAGGAGAACTCCTGATTTTGAAAAGGAAAACACAAAGAAATGAAGATCTATGCAGTAGAGAGCCACAATAGTTTATAAATTAAAACAATGATCTTAAATAGTTATGAATTGATAAATTTGGTGAATGATGGATATTTTGTGTGATGAATTTATAAATTTGGTTCCAATTGGATATTTTTAGTGACATGAATTTATGATTTTGGTTCTAGATGGATATTTTTAGTGACATGGATTTATGAATTTGGTGGAATTTATGAACTTATAATGAATAATATATAATAGTATATATTTTATGACTATCTACTAGATCATGATTTCTCCTGCTGAAAAATTGTAATATATGTGTGTGTGTGTGTTAGACAAAATGAGCTTTTGTCAATGTTTCAAGTTTATTGTTTAGTATGTATGTGCATGTATTAAAAATTTGCATATAGTTCTTAAATTTTGAAATTTGTATGTATGTACATAGTTTAGTTTAATGATTTGTACGGCATGCAAATTATGCATCATATTTTTTATTTTAAATGTACATGTACATACATTTAATTTTGAATTTTGTATGGACATGCTCTTGAGTTGAACAATCAATGTATATATATGTGCATTTCAATTAAATATATGATCTTAATATATATGTTGTTCATCCTATTTCAATTAAATATATGATCTTAATATATGTATGTGCATGGACTATTTTGTATGATTTAATGCAGGTGCACATTTATATCGAGCATATCATGGATGATTTTAACATTGATGATATCATCAATCCACCACCTTAGCCATAGCCACATCCACCTCCACCCCCCTCCACCTCCCCCTCTCCCTCCATCTCCCCCTCCACCTAATATGCCACATCCAACACCTATCACATCTGACGAGGCTTGCTTGAGAGCACGAATAAATGATCAAGTTGCATCCTTACAAAATCAAATCAATGCTATGCAGAGTCAAGCATTGATTCCTCCACATGTGAGACATTTTGCATCTGCGATGCAAAATGTTGTTGATGCCATCAGGATGATCGATTCTGATCTTGATAGGCATCGACGAGACAGAGAACAAATGAGACAATTTTATTTTGATGGTCTCTCTTACAAACAAATATTAGACCTTAAAATAACGAAAGCCCATCTAGCCTCCTACTTTCTTGACCCCGTTACTCGACAACCCATTCCACCCAACAAATCTAGAATATCCATGAGGTGGTGCATACATCCACAAATGAGTGCAAATTTTTGGGATCGATGGTATATGGTTTTTGATAGTCCCCCACATGCTAATTGGGAGTGCCCATTGTATTTTTTGAGAAAACTATATGTAGAGTTTGTTTTGGGGTAAAAGCCCAATTATTTTGATTTTAGATCATTTTAGGGTGTTGGTGGCGGCATGCCACAATAGAGATTAGGGGCAAGGGTTGATCCCTGATGCCCTGTGCATGAGCAACCCCTTGTTGTTGCTCTTAGTCCTCCCATTCATGCACCTGTACATCATCAAGCTCTGGTCTCAACATTAGGTTCCCTTAGTACACTCGTAGGAGACCTTGATCAGCATGCTTCTGCGATAGCGAGTGGGGAGCATAGAGACAATGATGATGATGAAGGAGATTTTTATGGATCTGGTCTAAGTATTGCTTCAAGAGTGTCGAGGCCCGTCCCCCATATATGTACCAGTTGTCATCAAGTATGCTATGGACCTGATCAGGCCACACCTAGTTCAAGTGGACGGGAAGATTCTGGTGGTTCGTCTAGTCACATCAAATCATTTATAGAGTTCCTCATAGCAAAGCATCACCCTGAGGACAGTACGACATAGGTATAAATATGCATCTAGATGTACGTTCATTTTATAAGAATTTTGATGGTCAAGTATTTATCAAAGAAAAGTTTGCAATACATTTTAACAATCAAATTGTTTGGTGTATAGATGACACTAATGATGCAAGGGAAATCGTCTATTCCACGAGTACATACATCGACACCGGTCGTACTCAGAAACCCTTATGGGGTATTTTGATTTCAATTTTTAAAATTATATATGAAATCATAAATTATTTAACTTGAGTTTTAAATTTATAATTGAATCACATATATGTTTAAAATATTTATGTTGGTTTAGGTGAGTCAATCGGCATCCACATTGATTCCTCCTGAGGGATCAACATTAAGCACCTCCACCATCTACAAATATAGACGCAAGGTGTACATTCATATTGTAAATTTGTTTAAAGTTTACATTAGTATAGTTACAATTTTATGAGTTTTGAATTCACTAGATATATGAAACGCATGCATGTACACTTGTAAATATTATAAGCGTTAAATGTCTATGTACATGTATGTCTAGGTTGATACCACAATAATAATGGGCATTGGGCAAACATTTGATGTTGCAGTTACTTGTGAGGCCACTGATTTCTAGGTTGTTTACAAAACTTTCTACACAAAATGTGCAAACTTGAATATATATATATATATATATAAACCTAATTCAATTGTACATGCTTTAATTTTGATCTTGTAGGACTTTGTTAGTGAAACTTTCAGCCCTGACCCAGACATAGTTACACCACCAGGAGGAAATGTAGAGCAAGTTCCAGATCAAATGGTAATTTAATTTTTTTATTATATTTAAATTCAATTATTATATTTAAAGTCAATTATAAATTTTAAATTGAATATATACATAATATTAGATTTTTACATATTCTTTTTCTTTTATAGCATGAGACACATCTTGTAGTTGAGCATGTATAGACAGGTCCTGGAGAAGAGCCTAGAGCACAACCTCAAAATACGATACAATTAAAATATGATAAATTATAAATTAAATTGAATTAAAAAAAAATTAATTGTAGAGTTGTACATCTAATTTCAAATTTCTTTGTCTTATTTATGTAGATTGATTTAGAGAATTTAGAGGTTGCTTCAGGTGCACCAAAGCATCCAGACGTAGATATGATGGTAATTTAATTTTATGATGGATTATAAATTAAATTTTCATTAAATCATTTTTTATTGTTTTACATCTGATTTCATCTTTCTATTATACAGAGTGTTTCAGGTCATCCACATAGTCTGCATGGTGTGAAGAGGTCTCTTGATTATAGAGATAGTACATGACCTCGAAACATGTGATTTTATGTGTTATATTTGTTTATTTCATGGACTATATTTCTTGTTTCTCATGTACTCTATTGGACTTTATTTCATGTGCTTAATATATTGGTTTCATGCACTTAATATGTTACATAAATTATGGACTTTATTATTGTTTGAAATTTTAATTTGCAATTACGTAATGCATTTTATGTTCATAGTCAAGACATTAATATAGGACATTAATATGAAATTTAGTGATCTCATACATGGATTAATATAGGACATTTTAATATTTATACTTTGCAAATTTAGTGATTTCATACATGATATACATGATATGTACATTCAATAAATAGTGATAATTACTCAATGAACTTATTCAATTCATGTCAATCAATAATCAGTCAATAAATCATAATTTAAAAACAAAAGCAATCTATTTATATACTAGAAAGGATAAGATTTTAAGAAATAAACAATACCATAGAAGATTAGAGAATAAAAAGCATTAATAAATACCATAAATAATAACATCTAACACTCAATTTATAAGTTGTCAAACAAATAATGAGATGTCTTACAAGTGCCCAAAGCCCGGAAATATAATAGAACGCCTTTAAGGGGATGTCTTAAGGGTCTTAAGGGGATGTCTAAAGGGGTCATACAGAACATTTTAAGGGGATGTCTTAAGGGGATGTCTAAAATGGTCAGTAATAGAATGTCTTAAGGGATGTCTTTAAGGTCACACACACCTAAAGCTGATGTCTTAAGGGTCTCATAAGGTCAAGGGGATGCATTAAGGGGTCATAATACATCTTAAGGATATAATTGATTTAACAATAATGTATGCATGATATTTAGTGATTATACACATAAACATAAAGTTTCAAAGTAGGAAAACATGCATATTTAAGAAACAAAATATATAGAATATTGATTTGATACATAGAAGTACATAGAATATGTTTAATTTTGTAAGTATGTATGTACATATATGTCATCTCAAAACAATGTTTACAAAATTTGGATATGCCATCTCAAGAACATCTCAAACTCGTGGCTAGAATGTAGTAGGTCTTCACACCACCTGATATCAAAAAGGTACAAGTAATATCAATGAAATCATCAAAACATACATATTTTAATTTATATAAAACTATCTATATGTACAAAACTCAAGTACCTACATTTAAAAGTATTCCACACATGTTTGTAGGTTGAATCCAGGCATCCTCTCCTTTTTGTTTCAAAGTATGAGATCAATGCAATAATGGCTTTAGGATACAAATAATGACAATAAATCAATTTTAACTATTAATTTCCAAGCAATATCAATATGTAATCAAAACATGTATTTAAATATAATTTAACTAATAATTACCTGTTTTTACCAAGTATTCCAT
>VDFB02338942.1:0-39692 GCA_007258455.2 Sequoia sempervirens | reverse complement strand
AAACTTAGGCAACAAAGTGACAGTCTCATCACTTCCATCAGGTTGTACTTCTATATTGAACTTGAAATACACTTTTATGCATTGACATATGATTGTAGCTTTTAAAATTTTCAGCAGAGAAGCTATGATCATTTTGCATTGTCCATGATTTTCAAATTAACACAGAGAAACTGATGGCTTAATATGACAGGCAACTGATGGGAGAAACATCTACATCATTAAGCATAAGGGATCTCCAGCAACTGGAAATTAGGCTGGAGAAGGGCCTTAGGTATATAAGATCAAAGAAGGTAGTTCAAGCGAGGATGAAAGTTTTGATCTCTCTTTAAATATATTACCTTCTAGTGTCCCCCTTGTCTCTATCAATATGTTGACCTCTATTTCTTGTTTCTCTCTCTATATATATTGCCTTCTAGACATAAAAAAAGAAACAATAATTGGGTGTTTTATCACAAAAAATGATAAACCTGGTTTCTGTTTCCCTAAACAGGAGGAAATGCTACTTGAGGAGAATGAGAATCTGAAAAGAAGGGTAGGAGACAGTAAAATTCTTCACCTATAAGACTTGTCAAGATTGTAAACCACCCATTTCTTCTTCAAATATCAACACATTAGTACAGTTTATTATATCCATTTCTAGTCTAGATTGTATGCTCTATCCTCATAGATGGAGGTATATATCTTAAGATTTGATAAGTAATTTGTTTTCAGCAAGGTATCACAAACACTATCTTACTGTGTAGGTTTAATGTAAATTTAATGTAAATTTATTTTTTCTTGCCATGCTGGTGTACATGAAACATGACGATAATTTTCTTCTCAGATAGATGAAATTGAAGGTTACACAAGTATAACAGAGCGAGAGAGTATTTCTGTGGATGATGTGCAGAATATCCAAACAACAGTCTTGGATAAATCTGCACAGGACTCAGATCCTATTGCTGTTTTTATTCAAACTGATCTTCAACTTGGGTAAGTAATTATGTATATTTTATATTCTCTCTAAAGAGTTTAATATCCTAATCAGATTGGCCTTACCAGCTAAATTAACTGTACAGTTTTTATATTTTCATACATCTTGATTAAATATCCCAATGTCTGGTTTAACTTACCGGCATAAAGTGTTTCTATTACCAGCATATACCATCATTGCTAGGACAACCAGTAGCCCCTATTTCTATGGGCACCAAGATCAGAAGTTCTAAGGGGTGAGGACAAAGATGGAAACCTGAAAGAAACCCTTCGACAATAAATTCCAATACACCTTATCCAAAAATTCTCTTCCATTTATCAGGCTCAAATTCACCACAAAAAGTCTCCAATTTTGTCATGAGACTATAAAAGTAGACTAAATTGGCCAGGGATCTTCCTGGCTTCTATTTTAAATCAATTTTGCAAAGTTAAACTATTCACTGCGTATCTTTGCATTAAGCATAGCTCAATCTGACACTATGGTGAACACATAGAGCTTGCACTAATTTGGCCTATCCTTGCCAATTGTACTTCTTTACCAGTAGACATAGCTGGGTGGTATTCTTCTCATGAATCACATAAGCAGCCACGTGAAGGCCTCTGTAACTCCATAATGAGCAGCTAATTTCTTCAGCACACTCTGCAAGATTTCCAGATAATTCAAGAGGTCCCCCAAAACTGAAGCCACTTTCCAAGCAAAGTCATCATCGTCCAGCACAATTAAGCTTACAGGAACTGCATATTTTGCATTTAGCAAAACCTCTTGCTTTAGTAGGCTTTCAGATCTGCCCAGCTTTGTGAGAAGCCACTTTATGCTTTAACTTACCAGCATAAAGTGTTTTAATCATCAAAACACTGAGTTGTAATGTTTTTGCCCAGCTTTTTATTCCCCATGTTAGCTTTCCCTCCGGACGTGATTGAATATGTGTTGATTACTCTTGTTCGCTTTGTCAACATCAAGCTAGTTAATCTCTCATGGCCTATTTGTGTGTGGAAATTAATTATTTACTTTACTTCCTTCTTTCTCATTGACTCTATGAAAATCTCTAATAACTAATTATGTGTTCACCATTGAAAAATACAGATGCAGATAAAGCTGGCATAGTTTGACAGGAAATCTACTTCACGAGGGCTCTGCTGCCCCACAGGAAAACTGAAAGACACAGTAGGACATTTTCCTTGGTGTACTATATTTAGATATTATTTATATATATAATAAAATCCTACAGTTCTCTTAGTTACATAAAAACTCTTAGAGTTTCTCTCAATATATAGAGTTCTCATTCAGGTCATTCCAATGTCAAGATCTGAACAGAAACTTGTTTAACAATGTGATAAAATTCATAAATATTTTAATGTCTATAAATAAATTGAAAAATTATAGATATCAAAATTATGTTATTATTTTAAAAAAAAAAACTTAAAAATTATTTCAATTGACCATTAGAATATTTGTGTTATGTTGGACTGTTCATCTCCTTTTGCTGTTCTATTTTTTTAACCTGAGTCATATGCCATCATTTCCATGGCCTTTGTGGCTTTTGGTTACTTGTCTCTTTTTGCTGTTTTCTTTGTTTTCTCTTTGTAGACACTGCATCTACTATATGGAAGTATTGACTTGTGCTGTTAGGGGATGTTTGTTTGGGTAGTTCTTATCTTTAGGTTATTTGCTTATATCTCGTTATTTTTTTATTTTTTTTATGATTTAATTTTTATTAAGTTTTTTGATTTATTTACAATTTCTTTATTATATAATATTTTATTTGATTTATTATGTAATTTTAGATTTATTATTTATTTACAAGAATTGTTTCTCATTTTTTTTCTTTTAAAGAATATGAATACTTTCTGAAATATTTGTTAGTAAATAATTTTGTCACTGTAAAAGTCGTCACGCTCATTTACTAGACAGGAACAAAACACATAAATAATTGGAGAAATCGTTATGAGATTAACGATTCTCCTTTACGTTTGAGACGGACAGTTCTCTTGTTTGATGGTATGTGTTTTTTTTAGTACTTTTCACCAGAAAGTACCAAAAGACAAACAAGGAAATGCAGAAAAGCAAAACGAGAAGAGTGGGTAAAGGGGACAGCAGATAGATAACTAATTGAACATAAGAACAATCAGCTTCAGAAAGAATGACTGACATAAGAACATCAATTCCTCATGAATATTAAAACAGAAAATAGAGCACAAAGACTCCAACAGTCTTCATATATAACTCTTCCATTCTTAAAACAGAAAAGATAACTAATTAAACATAAAAACAATAGCTTCATGAAGAATGACTGACATAAGAACAATAATTCTTGATGAATATTAAGACAAAAAATATCTCTTCCCTTATAAATAAAAATTTTCCCTTCCAACTGTAACCGCTTCTTTGAAAATCTTATTATTATTTTTACAAAATCATTAATATTCACTTTCCACGAAATGACTCCTAGAATTCCTTCTATTTTTCAATAATATTGTTTTTTTATCACCACCTCTAGATGGTTCGAATCATCTTCCACTTTCGTTCGTTCAATTGATGCAACTAAATCCTTGTTAAATATCAAACGGCCTGCTCCTTTAGCTCAGTGGGAAGTTCAAGGTCTTTGGAATGCAGATGTAAACAGCTTCGATTTGCTCCCAGATTTCATAGATAACCTGCGCGATAGTTAGTCACCCTTGCCAATGCAAAGTGAAGCTTGATTAGAACTTAGAGATTGAGAAATTAGTGAAGAAGCCGTTTTCTTCCTTAATACCTCGGAGACAACAAAAACAAAGGATGCCAATCAAAAGGTTTAAGGCAAAAATTCACCCTAACAATTTATTGTCCAAGATCTCAAGATTATATAGTTGTTATATGTATATTTGTAATAGTACAATAATAGAGATGACTGATATTGTTGTAGAATTGGTTTACTAGAATAAAATAAAATATATTAAAAATTGTTTTGATTTTTATTATCATAAATCAAATTTTTTAATTGTATATGTGATGAATTGCTGATGATGAATTTTCTACAAGATGATGAATTGTTGACAATAAATTTTCCTAGAACCCAACCAAAATGATAATTACTTCTTTATAGAGTTTCAGCAGCTCCTAGATCAACTTAAATCATATCCAAATCACAGAGACCATTCCTCTGGATAAAAAGATCATAGTGGCAGTGCCCGAGATAGTACAAATTGGACCTCACAAATTAGATTTTTGAGCTGTATTCATTTCATAGACATGCTGACCTGATTTTTCATAAGGAAATAACAAGAGCTTATCATATTTGAAACAATCAGGGCATCCAATGGTTAGGGATAGCTGTCAGACAGACTGAGGGTTAAAATCGAATCCACAGAACAGATGAGCACTTTTATAACTCTATGGCCCTTGGAATCTCCTTACATCTACTATCATGTGTCAAGGTCACGGGTTGCTTCATGCCATATCGCTACTAATCTCTAGGTGTGCAATAACCAACATGAAATTATCACTGGTACAATTTCACCTTGAACCAAATGCTTATAGCAGGAAAACCTTTTCCACCATGGCCAATGAAAAGACCCCATGTCACTATGAATTGTGATACCATGCACATGGGATCCAATAAATAACTCCCACTTGGAAACATGGCAAGCTTCCATTTCAATTGTGTAAAAACTTGGTGCCACATGACACCAGGCCTAAACAATGTCAAGATTATTCCATTGCCTATCAAGTTTGTACAAGAAGTTTAATTAAGAAATTTAGCAGTATTTGTGCAACTCTAATGGAGACAATTAGAGGTGATAAGGAGGAGTTTAAGTGGATTACAAGAGAAGCCAAGAGTTTTGATATGTTGAAGAATAAAGTCAACAAGCAACCTATTTTGGCACTTCCAGATTTTAATAAGGTATTTCAAGTAGATTGTGATGCTAGTGGCAGTTCCATAGGAGCTATTTTGAGTCAGGAAAGTAGGCCCATTATCTATTTCAATGAGAAGTTGAATGATGCTAAAAAGAAACATTGTCTATGATAAGGAGTTTTATGCAATAGTTCAAGCTTTGAAGAAATGGAGACACTATTTGTTTCCATTTTTTTATATATATACTAATCATCAAGCTTTGCAATATTTTAATAGTCAAGGAAAGTTAAATCAAAGACACTTAAATGGGTTGAGTTCTTGTAGAGTTATGCTTTTGTTTTGAAGCACATGAGTGGAAGGTCACATAGAGTTGCAAATGCCTTAAGTAGAAGGAAAATTTTGTTGATAGAGATGAGAATAGAGGTTGTTGGGTTCAACAAACTCAAGAGTATATATCTTGAAGATCTAGACTTTGCAAAGGCTTGGAAGGCTACATTTGGAAAATATTTATTTAGATAAGACAAGATGGTTGGATTTTATAATCGAGAATGGTATGTTGTTCAAAGGAAGCCAATTGTGCATTCCAAAGTTTTCTATGATGGAGAACTTGATTAAGAAGAAGCATAGTGGAGGATTGGAAGGACACTTTGGTCAGATAAGATCATTTCTCTTGTAATTGAGAATTATTATTGGCCACAGTTACACGAGATGTGAATTTTTTTATGCAAAGTTATAGATTATGCAAGATGGCTAAAGGGTAAGTTAGAATATTTAGAGCTATATAAGCCATTACCTATACTAGAGAGGCTATGGGAAGATATTAGCATGGAATTTGTTCTTGGTTTACCAAGGACATAGAGGGGACATGATTCAATATATGTGGTGGATGACCAATTTTCAAATATGGCACATTTCATTCTGTGTAATAAGACTAGTGATGTTGTTCACATCGTAGAGTTAGTTTTTAGGAAAGTGGTTAGACTACATGATCTATCAAAGAGTATACTTTCAAATTGAGATACCAAATTTGTTGGGTAATTCTAGAGAACATTGTGGAAGAAGTTGACCAATTTGAAGTTTAGTTTTACACACCATCCACAAACTAATTGGCAAAAAGAGGTGGTAAACATGAGTCTAGGAAACCTGTTGAGATGCTTAGTAGGAGATAAGCCCAAGATCTGGGATTTGATTTTACCAAAAGAAGAATTTTCTTACAAAAAAATTGTCAACAAGAGTATTGGTAAATCCCCATTCCATATTGTATATGGGAGTCGTCTAAGGAATGCTTCTAAGTTGGAGAATATGGACAAAGGGGAAAAGAGAAGTGTAGAGGTTGATGATTTTGTAGAGCACCTAAAGAACTTGTACGAAGAGGTAATAAATCATATCAATAAGATGAATTCTTAGTACAACTTGGCTAAGGTAGATCAACAGTAAAAATTTAAGGAATTCCAAGTTGGAGATGAAGTCATGGTTCACTTGACGAAATGAAGGTTCCCAATGGGAATGTATAACAAGTGGAAAATGAATATATTTGGACTTTGCAAGATCCTAAAGAAGCATGATTCAGGAAATTCTTATAAGGTAGTTTTGTCAAGTGGGATAAATATCTCTCCAATGTTCAACATTGCTGATTTGACATAGTATCATGAAGGAGACATTGAGGATGGACCAATAAAAGAATAATGGGTCTCCTATAAAGTTTCAGACTCAAATTTGAAGCACTTAGAAGCCTTGTAAAAGCTCAAAAAATGGACAACATTTTAATGTTGTAGATCTCTTCGCCAGATTTCTATCGATCTATTATAATTGTAAATAGGATGCCCAAGTCAAAATTTATGGCTTTGGGAAGTCAAAAAGGGGAGTTACACTTTCCAATCGGTGCCAAATAAAGGGGTGAACAAAGGTTACAGAAGATGACTTCATTCTGTAATTCCATTTTCCCAAAGAAATTGAAAGTGGGTTGCTTTCCTTCCTAACCCTACCTTAAAATCTTAACCTTTATCCAATATGCAATTCTTACACCAATTATTTTATACATAAAAATATACAATTTAATATTCACTTTTTAATTCCCTTAACATTACAAATATCACTCCATATCACTTTTAATCCCCTTTCTTTCAAAACTATATTCAAACATTCATTTACTCTAAATTTACTATTAAATATGTTTCTTAGAACATTCCATAAAAAAACATCAACTATTGAAACCTTGCACAAAATAATTATCATCCTCTAAAAAAATTACCATAGATTGTTGAAATAAAATCTATACGAATTAGGATCTAAGTGCGATTCTTTATATAAGAAAATATGTCCTTCATTGAAAAGGGAAAATTTACCATCGTGCACTTTTTTTCCAGAAAAAGGTCCTCCACATGCAAACGTATGGCTGCATTTGAAAAAAATGAACAAGTATTCTAATGGTTAGATTTGTTATAAATTAATTTTAATTTTTTATTATAAATTAATATATATCTAAAAATTAAAATATAAAAAATTTAAGTAAATTTTTAAAATAAATTATTCTGTTCATTTTTAAAATTTATTAATTTTAAATTTTGTATAATAAATTCATAGATATTTAAAAATTTAAAATTAAGAGCGAAATATTTTCTTTTCAAATCTTTAGAATTAAAAGAATTTTTTTTTTAACATTAACATATTTTTATCATTTTATCTTTTAATATTTATTTTCACTTAAAATTTAATTTCTAAAATTTTGACTATAATTCTACCTAAAGTTATACTAAAATGTAGTACTACTTTTCTTAGAGCATAAAATTAAAGAATGTAATGATTTATTTGTTATCACTAAAGTTAAACAAGAGTTGCAAGGGAGCTAAGTTCCTGCCAAAAAGTTATAGAATAGTTATGTTTTAATTAATTGTGTTTGATAAGTTTTAGCAACAATATTGATAAAACAAATAAATAAATAATAGTTATAATTATATAAATTATTCTATTTATCATGCAATTTCCTTGCTCGCTCACCTTCCTCCCCTATACTCTCAGTGCATCTGCATGCAAGAAGATTGTTCATGCAGTTCCCATTCATCCTGAACTAGTTTAAGATACCTACAGCAAGGAGGATTCAACTATAATGATCTAAGGCTGTGGAATGTAATTAATTCTATTACAAAAACGAATATCATTCTGTTCTAACAAAAATGAATATTATTCCTCAGAAATGTAGTCGACAGACCTTGATTTACTACAATGACCTCTTCATTGCTTAGAATCTTTAAGGTTCTATTAAATTCAAAGATCTCACATCACAACCAATCAGGAGAGGTGCCTATATGAAGAAACAAAAAACAACTGTTTGAATGAATGGATCTACTGGTTGTTTTTCAGCCACAATAGAATGGAATTTGATGCAATTGTATTGGAGAAAAATATGCCTTTTCTCAGTTAAAATCCTTATATCATTTACAAAAGCAAGCAGCCAGAAATATCTGGGCTGAGTAAATAGCTTTTAATAGCTGGAAAAAGCAAGAACAGAGAATGTCTTTATAAGATGCATGCATTTAATCATAGCTCAATACTCTCAACCAATCCCCACAGTCTTATAAATTTTAATAGTACGATCCCTGACAAATCATTATCAAAGGCTCACTTTTTACCTACTAGCATGAAATCACATTTACATTTTTTTCGGCTAGGAAGATAGAGTAAAGAGTTTTACCACTTAGCTGTTAATTAAGGAATTACCAAGAACAAGGAAAACAAGATCATGCTCTGTGGCATGCATACTAGTGAAAGCAACAGAAAATAGTGCTTTAACTTTGCCAGTATTAAAAGTGTGTTCAGATTTATATTCAAAATCAAACAAGGAAAAGAAAAATCAATTGCAACATCAGTGACACATGACATTAAATGCTAGAACAGTTGACACAGTTTTTTCTCAATGTATTAAGGAAGAAATACTCAAGCTTGTGCAAGTGAATACTCGAGCACAAAAACATATGCATATACAGGAAAAAAACACACATATAAGATCATTTTCAATCTCTGGAACTGTGCTATTTCTTGTGAATTGGATGACTTATAAATTAGCTTATGAAATTATGCACTGAAAACTTATTATCAGATATCATAGTTTGTCATAACAGGATTAATTTTTTTTCAGATTGGCCATACGTATATTCACTTGATTGATTCAAATCACAGTGACCATATATGTACCTTTCATTGTCTGTATCCAAACACAATACCTATAAATAAACTCTTGACGAGAGATTCGAAAGATGGTGCTCGTAGCTTACATTGTCCACATAATTGATGTTAATAGAATTTCAAAAAGAGATAATAAAAAGCTCTTTTACATTGCTTGCAAGAAATATTGACAATTATATGTAAATTCTAAGTACACAAGTGAGTATAAAACAAATAATCAGGTTGAAAAGCCTACAAGACTTGAAAGGGATTGCCAGAGGTGAATTAGTGGTACCTACCTTTGGATATGGTTTGGAGACAAAGTTTGATGCACCTTCCTTATCTGCATTCTCTTGTTTGATAGGAACAAGTGGGAAATGGTCTTGTTTGATAGGAACAAGTGGGAAATTGCCTGTTGTCGGTGACGGAAAAAACGGTACAAACCTTATTTGAGAAACACTAAGCCCTACTATTATTTATGGTTCATTCTTGTTCCTATAGGGTTATATATCCAGTCAAATGGAGAACTGTAGTGACCAAGTATTGTCAAAACATACATCTTGCATGCATGAGGCTTCACTGATGCTGTGAGGCTGCCTTTATGAGTAGCTGCTAGGTCTCTGTGCTGGAAAATCCAAGCATACAAAGTCATCAGTAAAGCAATATAAAGTATTTTTTAACTCAAAATATTAGGTATGTAGTTGAAGTTTAAGTTTACAAATATTCATTACTCTCCATAAATTCCTAACTTTGGCAGCAACCGAGCGGTGGAGTCCAATGTCTTTCCAATGGACCGTAATAGTAGCTCTTGATAAGCTTATGTTCCATAAAATTACAGATATACGGCGGTTGGCAAGTGGACCAGCCCACACCTGTACTGGGATTCAAAATTAAACCATGGATGAAATTGAAGGTAGAAGAAAGAGTCTTTGAATGGGGACATTTATGTACCTCAAGATTTGCTTGCTCGCTCACCTTCCTCCCCTGTACTCCCAGTACAATCTTGCAGCAGGCACCCCAATCCAATCTCCTATGAGACCAGCGACCGCACAAAAATCCTTTAGTGCCACCAAATTACGGTGCCGGGTACTAGAAATCACCTGGACCTCAAGCATGTAACTCGCTTGAATCTCTTCATAGCATAGAAAGAGATAAATGGCATTCAATAAGAATATTTGGTCCTCAAAAAATCTAATATCATAAATGGTTAGCAAGGAAAAAAATAAAAGGAAATGTGATGTGATAAACAAAGATAATATCTCATTGAAAAAAATTATATGGAAGAAGAAAGTGTAAAATATTTGGTACCACAAGTAATTTATCCTAAGAATTGAGAGATATCCACTCAACCTTCTAAACTAGGATAAGTACATCTAATTTAATCAAATTTATTGAAAACCTTGGGGCAAGATTATTAGAGTAGATGGTATTTTGTATTCTATAAAGGTAACATTTTCTAATGTGTTCATCTAGGCTAAGCTTATGATTCAAGCACTATAGCATTCTTAATAGCAAGTTTTTTTAAATTGTGGCATCTATGATCTCTTTGAGGTGGCTATATAAATTACCAAGTCTCAAAATAAACTCAAATATCTTGATTTATATTAGAATAAGTTAGATTCAATGGAGGAATGCAAACAAGATATTGGATCTATTTTTGAGGTGTTAATTGATAAAGGTCTTCCTTCTCCATGGGTTGCATGTGATGTACTCCTAACTATTGAAGTTGATCAATGTAAGAGTTGGTATAGAATACTCTACACCATGCAAGATTTGATTGAAGAATGTAGCCACCCAAGATCTAGGAACTTCATGAAAGCACAAGAGAGATCAACTATAAGAGAATAATGTTATTCTATCAAATGATGAAAATGATATATTATGATTTCTATGAATGTTTATTTACACATAACAACTCGTTGGTTATATAACCAAGGTGAGATATAGGATTATAAAAGATCATGACAAATATTTTAATCCTATGTCATGAGACAACTAATATTAAATGATTAGAAGACAAGAATTAAATGAAAAATGATAAGATAAGATCTAATGCCAACTAAGACTTCTAGAAAGATTCCTAGGACCTAAGTAAACGTAAAATTTGAATAGAACCTAATAGGTAAACTAGTTAAGTAAAACACCTAATTCACACCAACAACCCTGCTTAAGTGCAACTTAGGGAGGAAAAAAACAATGCAAATGATGCAAAGATGGGTCCCAGATATGAGGCCACATTAGGTACCCATGGACAATGCAATCTCTCACAAATAGAGAAAATGAGAAAACCCACTAGGACAAAACTCCTCCCCAAAAGAGATATGAAAATAAAATACTTTCAATGATGAATGAGAAGGACAAAAACCCATGCAAGAAAAAATTATAGTTATCAATTTCATAAAAAAAATTCATCTATTGTATTAGTTTTCTTCCCATAGTAATCACAATTTACTTTTCATGCATTAGGAGACATGAATACAACCAGAAAATAAAAAAAATATTACAAGAAATCCCCCCAACATTATATGATGTTGGCAATTTATGCTTAGAGCAACTAAATGTGTCACTTTCCAAAAACAACAAGGATTCATCTATTGTATTAGTTTTCTTCCCATAGTAATCACATTTTACTTTTCATGCATTAGGAGACACGATTACAACCAGAAAATAAAAAAAATATTACAAGAAATCCCCCCAACATTATATGATGTTGGAAATTTATGCTTAGAGCAATTACATGTGTCACTTTCCAAAAACAACAAAGTGGACTTGATCTTAGTGCTTAAAATGCCAAATTTTGCCACAAAATAAAAGTATAATTATTACATAGAATGGGATAAATTTGATCACACCACTATACTACACAAAATTAAATGCACTTTTGAAAAACTTGCACCTAAAAATGTACTATAGGAGCGAGAACGAGGCCTCGAAAGTTCCCAAATTGAGAACAACTAAGAAACACCTGTGAGAGTCTAAAATTTCTAGAAAACCCATGCACCAAAATAAAAAACAATTGCACCACTATGAAGATCATAAACTCTACCCCAAATAAAAAAATTGCTCAAAAATTGGAGGTTCTGAGCCCATGTTATGAGTGTTTGAAAATGACCTTCCAAAACCAAAATGCAAATGGATAGGGGGGCCAAAAACCTTAGGCACCTACAAACATAAACATGACACCAACAAGTGGAATATTCTCATAATATTTAAGATTCTTTAGGAATATTCTTTGTTGAAATATTCCCTAGTATTGGTGGTATAGAGAATCTCGATGGAATATTTTGATAAATATTTTGTGATGCTTGAAATATTCTCTTGGGTGGTTAGTGAGGATGGTTGGTGGTGGGGCCTACACTCATGCCATGTGGCTTCTCCTAGGCGCCTGTGAGTTCTAGCATACCTTGTTGCGTAATACCTTCATAAGTAGGTACCCATACCTGCTTTTTATTTTTTTATTTGTTTTTTTTTTTAAATTCTACAAACCTTAACAACTAGCACACCTTTCTTCTAATGACTTTGAATTACAATAATAATGGTCATATAGTGCACAAAACTTAATAATGATTTTGAAAATGGTGTAGAAAGCTAAGTGGGTTTGATTTTTGGGAAAATTTCATGGCTAAGCCCAATTGAGTTAAAGGAGTATCAAGATGAGTGACCTCCTAGGAATTATTGATGATTTAACTCTATGAGCATCACCTAGGTGTATCTAATGCTAAGTTTACCATTCATTCTCATGAAATATGTCTATGTGGATCACTACCTATGAAACATTTTCCAGTGAGTTTTACTCAAAATGTATGTAGTCGAATGGTAATAAAACATCATAGTTTGATGCGATGCTAAAAATTCCTCCAAATTCACCTCATTTTTTTTCTTTATTTCTTGGTATCTACATCAAATCATCAACACCTCTTGTAGTGTTTGGACTTGAAATTTTATGTCTTAATATCACTCCTTGTATTGGGAAAATAACAAGTGGCTTTAGGCTCATTGAATGGGTCACATGTTTTCTCATTGAAAAACCTATAACTTGGCTACCTTTCTTCTTCACAATTCTACATAATGTGTCAAGTTTTCCCACATTGATAACATATTTTTCCATCTTGATTGTATCCTCTACCTCCCTAGTATCCTTCTCTATCACCTCTTCAACTATTGTAGCTCACTAGTATCCACTATAATAATTATTCATGTAATATTGTTTTGATTAAGGGAAAAGAAGGTTTTGAATGGACCCAAAACCATTTACAACAGGTTTTGAATGGACCCGAAACCATTTACAAATAGGTTTTGACAGGGACCCGAAACCCACACAAAGAAGAACAAGGTACACAAGGAATCAACATAGACAACCAATAGAAAACCAACAACAGATAAAAAGAGAAACAACATGACAATTCATATCTACTCAAAATAGAAGGTTTTTATGGGCACATTAAACCCGAAGTAACCAAGAATTACAAAGTAAGTTGAATCCAAGAACCACCTGAGACGGTCAAACAACCATCAGCCTGAATCAGCCAGACTACAACATACCTCTTGCCAATACTAACTAGTAGCAAACAACCAAAGGCAGTCATGAAACCATCAGCCAAAACCATTTAGACAACAACACACCATTTGGAAACACCATCCAACAAAACCAAACTCCCCACCTCAATAGGAGAGTTGAAAATCAAAGAGAAACATTGATGATTCTCTACCCAGCCACCACACCAGTCAACCCGCAACACCAAACCAACCTCCACCTCAATAGGAAGGGGTTCCCCTCTATAGGAGAGGAAGAAGTGAAGCCCAAAACCATAGAGAAGAGACCATCCCACCCTATCCACATCCTACCTCTTCACCTCAATAGAAGAGGGATTCACCTCAAAAGAAGCAATCTCCACCTCCAAAGAAGACCATAGATGGAGAAACTGATAGGAAGCATCAACACCCATAATAGAGAGCACCAAAACCTCCTTTGGAAAAGAGTAAGACTAGAGCAGAGATGGAAAAATAGATCACTCCTCCACTAGCAACACAATCCTATCCTAGAACATAGACATAAGGACCCAAAAATCCAACCGAAAACCAACCAACCAATCAAAAACAACCCAAGAAAATACAACCCACTGGGCTACAACCACAAAAGAGGAAGCTCACCACTCAGAGACAACAAATACCCATCTAGAAAAACCTAAATGGGGAGGAACAAAGAGAGAAAAAAAAAAAACAGGAAACCCACGAGAAACTTGGCCACCACCAAGACTAGCAACCACATAAGCCATCCAATAAACAAAAATTGAAAAAAGACAAGGGGGACCAAAAAGAGAGGGAAAGGGAAAGGAAAACCAACAAGCAAAGAGAGAAGAGAGTCGACAAGACAACGAATAACAACCTCCAACCCTACATGCTAGTTAGGGTCTAAAATATGCCCAAAACTAACTACAAACAGCTCCACTAGAGGCAGACCAACAACCACAGTCCAAAACAAAGAATATCCCCCGCAGAGGCAATAAACTACACCAAATATTGTTAAGGGTTATCATAATGGGTGTTTTAAGAACCTTATAGTACTATAGTGATCATAGATGGGTCTTGTAAAAAAAGTATGACTCTAGGGGACTTAGGCTATAATTTATAATTATTAATATATAGAAAATTAATAACTATTACATATTTAATACTCTTTCTATTTCCATCCTCAACTCCATCATTATCTCTTTGAAAATATAACATGTTAAAATGATCAAAGGAATTACATTTGGTATAAGATATGTTATAGGTGGTGCTACTTTATTCAATGAAAAACTATTATCTCATGATTATCCTATGTTCTTCCACCTACACATACTCCTAGTAATTCCATGTTTGATCTCAATGCAACCACTTTGCATGGTCCTTTTTTATAAGGAAATCATTCCTAGTATGCCCTTCAATGTAATGGATTGTGCACCATAAATTTGATATTTTTCTTGGTGCTAAAAGGAACTCGCCCTCCTTCACATTCTACTAACATTCCTTGGTTAATACTCAAATATGTCAACTCCTACTACAACTTCTATACTTATGACTAGTCATCCTTGTATCCTTTTCTCTTTTCCATGATTATGATTCTATCTTGGAAGTTGATTCTAACACTTCTACAAATATGTTAAATGTCTTCCCAACCTTGGTGTCTCTAAAATAATGTATTAAATTTTATACTGACCACTGTGTTATTTACTTATGCAGTAGGATTCTTCTAGCTTTATCACTATGATCTTTAATCCTCGATCATATTCCCTTACATTCACTTTCCTTTTAAATTAAATATTCCTTGTATAAATAGATTTTTAGGAACATTTGTGAAGTGTTCAAATCATTTTAAATTTTTATCTTCAACTTATTCTAATTTAGCTTATGGTTAGGAATAAACTTCATAGATCATCTTAAGGATCATCCCTTAGAGTACCTATGAGGTAAAACAACTTCACATGTGGATCTATTACTCCTATCCTTTTCCAATATGATTCAAAATATAAATAGATCTTCCTTTTCATTACAAGTTTCCTTTCTAAACAAAGGAAGATTCATTTTGTACCCATCAATGCACAATGATAGAGTAACTCTTCTACAAGAATCCACACTCCTATAATCATGTAAAAATATCTCACCAAATGCCTATAAATGAGAGAACAAATCTCCTCCAAGATTCTACTTTCCTTTGAAAGTGTCAAAATATCTCCTTGAGTATCATGGAAACCAAATCCATTCTTCGATGTACAACAAGAACAAAACCAATGTAGATATACTAAACCTTCCCTATTTTAGAGGTTACACTATCCATAAAATGAGTAAGTACAAATACACTAACCCAAACCTATTTCAAAGTTTACACTATCCAAAAATACTACTAGAAACTGTCAAGTCCCTATCCTCATTGAAAGAACACAAATGGATTTTTACTCTTGAAATAATAAACCATCTTAGAGGAAGAAGTAAACTTAAGAAGTGGAAATTGTCCAACCTCCTTGTCATATAGTCTCCTCTTTGAACCAATTACACTTTATCTATTTGATGTCACATCAAACACTCTGACAACACAATTATGTAACTCTCTAAAATCTCTAATATTTGTAACATGAGTGACTGTAAAAGTGCAATCACTAAGTAAATCACACTCGGTCAGTCATATTATGTGAATGTAAAACTCATTATAACTCCATCCTAGAAAAAAAATCATTTCTTCATTTACAACACAAATTAACCTTATCACTTTATTAGAAAATATGAAAGACTCAAAAATATAGAAATAAATCACACACCATAGAAAATGAAAAAATCCTTTATTCCTCAACACAAATAATATTTATGGTAGTATTGGCATAGTGTAATGGTTGAATTGTGGTGTTTTTATTCTTTCCACCAAGATTCAAACCCTGCTAGGGTGTTATTGTTGAATGTTTATGTCAGGGATGAGGTCCCCTGTTTGTGATCTCACTAGCTCATAGGTTTGGATCAAAAATATTTACCCCTTAAAAAAAACACAAATAATTTGATAAAAGCTTTTTAATTTTACCCTCTCTTCTCACCCTCAAGCCCACCCCAACCCCTCTTACTATTTGATTATATCAAAAAATTCACACTCATACAAAACTGAAAAATCCCTTCACATTTTTTCTCTATTTTTTTTTTCTTTTTTTAGTTTATCAATTATTTCTTATCTAAATCTCCACACCTCCAAATAGACATCCAATGAAGAAATGAAAAGAAAAATATTCAATGTAAAACTAAAATTTCATGTTGACATCCAACTTTCTTCCAATCAACTATAATGTACCATGAAACTTTCATTTCATCAATAGCTTAATCATTGAAATCTATCTTTTTTGAGCACCTTCTCCATGGTTACAACGTCCTTCACAAGCCAATATCAAATAAATTTTCTTAAAATGGCTTAAATTTCATTTCAAACATGGTATGCATGCACATCAAGTTCTATAAAAAATTGAATAAATGTACAACTTATACAATTTTATTCTCCTCATACTATATTCTCTACCCCTAATCCCACCTCACCTACCAAGGCTTCGATACATAATAGGAATTATGCTTTCCAATTAAAAGATAAAAATGTGGTGACACTAGAATTAGTATTCATAACCTAGGTTACATTTTCATTATTTCTATAATTTCATTGGGATATAGATCAACAAGGTGTATAGATTGACTATCAACCTCAATGGTGAGCCAATTAGACCTGGATATGTATCCTTTAGGGGGATGGGAATGATTTGGAAATGGTTGTGATTGATTACCCTAATTAAATTAAATGACCTAATGGAATAAATGTAATTATCTAATAACTAATAAACAAAAATAGTCAAGTTTTGATAGATGTGGAAGGTGTAGATGACTGTGTACCTTCCCAAAAAAATTGGTTTTTCTTAGGCCTATAAGGACAAGGTCGCCCAATGGCTAGTGAGTCATTGTATTCTTTTCTGCTCAACTTTTGGGGCCCTTTGATGTCAGATTTGAGCTTCAATTTTATTCCTATCCTAGATAGTCAGAATGCCATAAATAAATCATGTAGGTGAGTTTTCATGTCTGGACTAGGTTGATGACAACAAATGCAACAATGCAACAATGAAAAATGGAGATATTCAATCTCTCTTCAATCCACTTCAAACCTATAACCTGCACATTCACAAAGAGGGAAAATTTTGTGCCATATAGGGGCTTGCCTTAGTCAAACCCCATGTTTGTTTTTCCACTTCCACAATGGCAATGTTAATGGTAAAACCTTGAATGGAAAGCAACACAATGATGAATTAACACAATGTTGCAACTCACCACCCTTCAATGGCTTCCTTGAAAGATTGAATACATACACATCTCTTCAAGGATCTTGGATCTTATTTGATAGATTTGCTTGAATGCTCAAATTCATGAATGATTGGATACCTACAAAAATGTTAGCCTTGAAATAAGATGAACATGAACACACATAAACTTTGACATAATGTTGGATCTTGAATTTTTGTAATAATGCTCTGCTATGTTGCTCTTGAATTTCTCTTGACAATAGTATTTTCTCTTGAAGTTTACCTTTAACTTGCTAGATTTCAAATGATAAAATAACTAGGTATTTATAGGTGTTTATCCAATTTCCTAAAACTTAGATTCCAAAAGTTGACACTTCAAATTTGAGTTTTGGATATTAAAATACTGCCAATAACATATTTGAATTTAGGTCCTAGCTAAGGAGGGGGGCCCATTCGCCCTTGAGCGAATGGGTCCTAACCCAAATTTCCTAGACACACTTGATCCAAGGTGATTTAATGATTGAATGCATTTGTTTAGTATTGGTTCACCTTCAGAGAATGGTAAAAACAAGGCTTTGGAATGCATAATTAGCAAACTATAAGCTTAATTAAGTCCAATAAATTAGGGGCCAAAATCATAATGTGAAATTGTAAAGGTATATGTAATTCTCTACACAACATTTAGCCCCCACTTTAGTGAGAGTATGAACTTGTGCTCAAACTCACACTAAAGTAGAGAAATATATGTCAAGAGGGGTTTAATTGTCTAAATGTTAGAGAGATAGGATAACTAAGGATCAAGGATGTGGTCACGTCCCTAGGATCTAAAATCCCATGGAAAACCAACATAGGCACAAAGGAACACACATGCAACGTATGATATGTAGCAAGACAAGATATATAGACATACAATGTCAAAATTAATGCAAAAAGAAAAGGATGTACTAGCAAGTTTTGCTATGCTATGTGTCCATGAAATAAATTACTCACAAGGGCTAGTGAAGTTTGATATTCACTTGGTGAGCCTCAAAGACAAAGTAAAATGTGAGACACACACTAGGTCTGAAAGGTGTGCCCATAACAAGGTGGAAAAATGAGAATGATGCACCAGGTCTACAGGTGTGTACCCATGACACACTTGATCCAAGGCGATTTAATGATTGACTGCATTTGTTTAATATTGGTTCCCCTTCAGAAAATGGTAAAAATAAGGCTTTGGAATGCATAATTAGCAAATTATAAGCTTAATTAAGTCCAATAAATTAGGGTCCAAAATCATAATGTGAAATTGTAAAGGTATATGTAATTATCTACACAACATTTAGCCCCCACTTTAATAGTGAGAGTACGAACTTGTTCTCAAACTCACACTAAAGTAGAGAAATATATGTCAATAGGGGTTTAATTGTCCAAATGTTAGAGATATAGGATAACTAAGGATCAAGGAGGTGGTCATGTCCCTAGGATCTAAAATCCCATGGAAAACCAACATAGGCACAAAGGAACACACATGTAACGTATGATATGTAGCAAGATAAGATATACAGACATACAATGTCAAAATTAATGCAAAAAGAAAAGGATGTACTAGCAAGTTGTAATATGCTATGTTTCCATGAAATACATTACTCACAAGGGCTAGTGAAGTATGATATTCACTTGGTGAGCGTCAAAGACAAAGTAAAATGTGAGACACACACTAGGTCTGAAAGGTGTGCCCATAACAAGGTGGAAAAATGAGAATGATGCACCAGGTCTACAGGTGTGTACCCATTTTTCAAACCATACCAAGAGTTATACTCCCTAATAACTTTGATAAGTTACCATAAAAATGATCAAAATGCTATACCAATGCTTACACTAGGTTCAGCTTGTGAATGAAGTGAAGCCAAGAAAATGTCAAACATGGTTGGAAAGTTGTATTATGCTAGGTTCCATGAAAATAAAAAGGCTTAACATCTTAGCAGATAGAATAAATAAAATTCTTAACATCTCAGCAAACAAAATAAAAATAAAAGGCTTAACATCTCAACGGAAAAAATAAAAATAAAAGGCTTAATGTCTCTACTAATGAAATTAAAATAAAATGCTTAACATATCAGTGGGAAAAATAAAAGGGCAGTGCCATAAAACCTCAAAGGATGTTGTAATAACATCACCAAAAAAGGTCATGATAAAAAAAAATCAAAGGAGACTTGCTAAATCCATGAAAGGTCACACCTTAGGGAATACCACACTTGATATCACCCCTAAGAGAGGACTGACCAAGGAATAAAAGATTCACATCTTAGGGAATAATAAACATAGCATTACCACCAAGAGGAATGTCATATGCCAAGAAAAGATCACACTATTGTGGGACATCATTGAATCTAATATCACCACAAAGGAGACACATCACATGGATTTAAAATACCGCACCTTGATCAACAAGGTCACACTTCCTAGGAGATGTATGCTATCATCACTAAGAAGAGACCACTTCTTTTGCAAACAATGAACAAGGGACTATATGCCCTCCCTTAAAATGTTAGTGTACTTGCTACACTAACATTTTAAGGAGACACAAAAGGGATCCCTTGCTAGAAGGAATGCACCTAGGACAAGGCTACCTAACCCCTTGCTCCCCAAGTATCATGATGAAGATGAGCCCAAAATTGTTGAGATATTGCTCCTTGAAAATAAAGTATGATTACATAAAGCAAAGTTTATACCCCCATGTGTGGTAGTGAATATGTTATGATGCTACAACTACCACATGACAAGGAGCGGAAACTAATGCTATTGATGATGATGAGTAGGTGAAGTATCATTCATAGCCAAAAATTACCAAGTAGGGACATATTCCCACATATTAGTTCAGGATGCACCAAGGTTAAAGTTATCTTAGAAGAATATTGTGTGATGACATTGATATTAAGCGAGGGTTTCTTTGATTTTTTGTTTATTTTGAAGGATAATAATCAAGACCTCTTGTTGTTTCTTGTGTGATAGGCTCTATAGGGACACATATACCTTGTTCTTTCACTCCACCCTTTTCCATTATAGCAAAATTATTTCAAGAGTTGATAACCTCTTCCATAAAGTCTTCCATTTCTTTCGACCTGAAGGTGTTTTTTCATAGTCACTTTCATTATAGGTAGATGTGTAATCCATGTTATCCTTACTACTACAAGTTGTGGAATCAAATGTTGTTGATGAGTCAATGATAGATTATTTTGATACCATTGCTTCTTCTTTCTCTTTTTCTGATTTGTGTGTAATCTTGTACTCTCCTATAAATGTAGGTGTGAAATCTAACGATCCCCAATAATCATCCAATAGCTTTGTTCAGGTGAAAATCTCTCATGTTTATCCTCAAATTGTAAAGGTATCACTTTTGCAGTTGGTGTCAATGTGCTAAGGGGATTTGTCATTCCTTTTTTAGTTTGTAGTTGCAACTTTCAGATTTTAGATCAAATTTTACTGTGTAAACCTCATTGTTGTAAACATATTTCAACATGTGATGTAGCATTGAAGGCATTGATTCATTTCATGAATCCATGGTCTACCCAAGAGGAGATTATATGAAAGATCACGAGGCATGACATGGATAGGAGTTTCTAATGTAACCTTACCAACCTTGATAGGAGGTGTTATTACACCAAGTGGTTGTTTTCCCACATTGTCAAAACCATGAATAGACAATTCGACTAGTTGAAATTTAGTCTTATCCACCCCAATTCTATCCAAATGGTTCACACTAAAAAAATTGATCCCTGAACCATTGTCAATAAGGGTATGCCTAATCCCACCTTGTTAATAACATACAATATCATCTAAGAATAATTTTTCTTTTACTTTTCCAAAGGAGGTAATTCACTTTGATGAAATACAATGTCCAGATTAAGCTGATTCATATTCTCAATCAAAGCTTCCATATCATTTTGTTGTGCACTAGGAGGGAAAAATTTTGCAAGGAATTTTGAAGCATGCTATGGTAAACATGTGATGTTTGAATGATATCCCACAAAGATATCTTAGCAGGAATGCTATGAAGTTGTTCTACAATATCATACTCCTTTCCACTATTTTGAGGTAAACGAGGGGCACTAGCTAGCACAAGTTCTGTGAATGGTATCAATGAAGGAATGGCTTGTGTTTGTCTTGGTTGCATATTGCTTCTAGTGTATATGTGTGAGCTATAGTATGATAACTTGGTTGCTTCGACACATGATTAAACTAGTGATTTGTTTTGTAAAGTTTAAGATAACACCTAGAGATTGAGGAGGTCTTATAATGAGAAGTGGATTATAAGGTGGCTTAGGAGGTCCAAAAGGAGTTTTAGGAGGTCCAATAATTAGAGATCTATTGGTTGCTTGTGCATTCATAACCTCAACAAATTTTATCTCTTGTTGATGATTTTCTAATGAGGGGAGATCTAAGGTGACCTTAGCATCTTTATCTAAGCAAGCCATCTTACCATATTTTGAAAGGAATGTATCAATTATTTCATCTTCTTTCCCAACCATATCTTCCCAAGTAGGAGAAGTGGGGAGAGAGAAACAAACAAGATTCTCATGACACTCAATGATTGGGTCTTCAAATACCAAGATACCTTCATCACAAGTAGGAGAGGTATCGAGAGAAGAAAACATATGATTGTCATGATTGTCAATGATTGCATCCTTTTGTACCAAAATATTCTCACAAGTGGGAGAGGTGTTGGGAGATGAATGAAGACTAGGAAAAGTGATATTAAGAAATGTGTCAATGATTTCATCTTCTTGTGCCATAATATCTTCCCAAATGAGAGAAGTATTAGGAGAGGTACCAACAAGACTCTCATGGCACTCAATGATTGAATCTTAACACCAAGGTACCTTCATCACAAGTAAGAGAGGTATTGGGTGAAGAAAAACTATGGTTGTCATGATTATCCATGAATACATCCCCTTGTACCAAAATATTCTCACAAATGGAAGAGATATTAGGAGGGTGACTACCATGCTTGTTAATGGCTTCATTTATTTTCCTTAGATTATGCTCATAATTAGAGAGATTAAAATCATACAAGCCATGTGATACCTTATGAAAATCATATGCTTGAAAAGGAAACATGTCTCTACTCGCCTAGGGTTTTGAATTTGTGCAAAAATAAAAATTAATCTACCCAAATTATGTAATGCTTTAGAAAATGTAAACAATTTTCCTACAAATCTGATGATTTTCAATATCAAAATTTAACAATTTTTCCCAAATTTGCTACAAATCAAGAAAAATGACATTTTTCTTGCACATGTAATAACATTTTTCACGAATTTCAAATTAGACAAGTGCAAGCAGAAATAAAATGATAATGTAGAGACAAAAAATTATGCAAAAATTGTTCGAGACACCTGTACAAGGGTAGGGTCACACAATGGTGAATGGATCCTTGTTTACAGTTCAAAAAACTAAAAAAATAAAGTTTTATGTTATTGTTTAATGTTTCTCTCTCTGGTTGCAAAGAAACTACACAAATGATATTTTTCCATATTTTGCTCAATCTAGGACCATGTAATGCAAAATGCAAGTGTGCAACAAAGTTGAAAATGTTTTGACAAGTTTTAAATTTAAATTTTAGATGTAAAATGCACAATATTTGACTAATTCTAAGAAGCTACAATGTTCATGAAAATGATGATTTTGATGCAACTTTGAAATCAAACAATGCAATGTTTTCACTTTGTGGACTATATGAAAGGTGTCTAAATACATGCAAATATGAATTCCACTTTTGGGTTTTGCAGGCACAAATAGACTGAGAAAGTAGAGACAAAAATATGTGAAAAATTTTGTTAATACACTCAAGTACAAGGATAGGGTCACCCAATGGCTATTGAATCCTTGATCAGGGTTCTAAAAACTAAAAAAGTGAATGTCTAAGTTGGTGTTTAAGGCTGTTGTTCCTACTTGCAAATGGGTTTGACAATGATTGTTTTTCCAGATCTAATGAATGTAAATGCAAATATATGACAATTTTGGAACAAAATGACACTTTTTTAATGCAATTTTGAAATGAAAATCTGATCTAAATGATCAAAACACACTACAATGCAATCCATGATGCAATATGAATGCAATATTTTAGGATTTTTATATTTTTATGATGTAATATGCAACCCTAAATGAGAAATGCAAGACAATATAATGATGCAAAACCTAGATCTAGGGTTTGAAAGACTATTAAATTAGAAAGTTATGATATCAAACATTAGGTTCACCAAAATGAAACATAAAATTTGGTGACCCTAGAATTAATATTCACAACCTAGGGTACATTTCCACTATTTCTATAGTTTCATTGGGATATAGATCAACAAGGTGTATAGATTGACTATCAACCTCAATAGCGAGCCAATCAGACTTCAATTTGTATCCTTTAGCGGGATGGGAATGATTTAGAAATGATTGTAATTGATTGCCCTAATTAAATTAAATGACCTAATGCAATAAATGCAATTATCTGATAATGAATAAATAAAAACAGTCAAGTTCTAACAAATTTGGAAGGTACAAATGACTGTGTACCTACCTAAAAAAATTGGTTTTGTTAGGCCTACAAGGACAAGATCACCCAATGGCCGTTGCATCCTTTTATGCTTTTTCTACTCAAAATTTTGGGTCCTTTGATGTCAGATATGAGCTTTTATTTTATGTATGTTCCAGAGTCATAATGTCATAAATAAATACTTTAGGTGAGTTTTTATGTCTTGACTAAATTGATGACAACAAATGCAACAATGAAAAATGGATCTTCAAGCTCTTTTCAATCCACTTCAAACATGCAACCTGCACATTCACAAAGAGGGAAAATGTTGTGTCATATAGGGGCTTGCCTCTGTCAAACCCCATGTTAGTGTTTCCACTTCCACAATGGCAATGCCAATGATAAAATTTTGAATGGAAAGGAAAGAAATGATAATGAACACAATGCTGCAACTCACCACCCTTTAATGGCTTCCTTGAAGGAATGAAGACATACACATCTCTTCTAGGATTTTGGATCTTGCTTGATAGATTTGCTTGAATGCTTGGATGATTGGAGACCTACAACAATGTTAGCCTTCACATAAGATGAACATGAACACACATAAACTTTGACATGATGTTGGATCTTGAATTTCTATAATAATGCTTCAAATGATATGTTGCTCTTGAATTTCTCTTGAAAATAGTATTTTCTCATGAAGTTTACCTCTAGATTGTTATATTTGAATGATAAAATAATTAGGTGTTTATCCAATTTCTTGATAATTAGATTCCAAGAGCCCACACTTCATATTTAAATTTTGGATATTAAAATACCACCAATAACATATTTGAATTTGGGTCTTGGCTAAGGAGGGGGACCCATTCGCCCTTGGGTGAATGGGTCCTAGCCCAAACTTCCAAGACACACTTGATCCAAGGTGATTTAATGATTGAATGCATTTGTTTAATGTTGGTTCACCTTCGTGGAATGGTAAAAATAAGGCTTTCGAATGCATAATTTGGAAAATCAGAAGCTTAATTAAGTCTAATAAATTAGGGGTCAAAAACATAATGTGAAATTGTAAAGGTATACAATAAATTCTACACTACACCAATCAGTTTGGAAACTCTCTATAGAGACTCCAATAACTAATGTACATACACTCCAAATTCATGTTGCTTGTGCATGGAAAATACAATACACCTTTTGAAAATGTCAAAAAATTTCTCCAATGTGTGCCATACGGCCTTTGTCTTCAAACAAAATCATTCCCAAAGACACTAAGTTTGTTGGATACTTTTGTATTACCTCATGGAAGAAGATGAAGATACAATCAAAATTTAGTTTCATATATCACCCACAAATTGATGGGAAAATATAAATTATGAATAGGATTTTGGAAATTTATTGAGATATTTGGAAAGAGAGAAGATAGGAAATTAGGATATGATCTTAGTGCAAGTACAATTTAGAATTGTAATTCAATGAACACAAGTACAAGGAAAACAACATTTGTGGTAGCATAGAGCAATAGTTTGAGGAATGTATTAGATTTGTGCAACATCAAAAGTGAGGAGACATGAAAGAGTTACATACAAAGACTAGAATTCAATTGGAGAAATTGAATAGTGGATACGAGAAGAAGTTAGGTGAGTAGAGACATGATATGAAGTACTGATATAAATAAGAAAGGCGAAATTATTAGTTTGTATATATAACAATTTGAAGAAGGAGAATTTTGGTTTTTGTGCAGTAATTAGAAAGTTTGATTTAGTAAATACATATGAAATAAACTTACTTAATGACTTACTAATATCACCAATTTTTAACATTGCAAACCTATATTAGTATCATGATGGAGATTTAGATAGGGTCAAAGCAAAGGAAGAATGATATAAATAGACAATATGATGCTAGAAGGAAGATATTAAAATCTATCTAGATAGTTGAGTTAGAAGAAGTAATAGAAATAGGAAATATAAAATATATTTGGTCAAATGGATGAGAATTCTAATTAAATATCCATCTTATACTTCAAAGGTTGAGGTAGATCATTTTGGTTACTCTCTAGCCTATGGAAGTGAGGGACTCACTTTTTAAATTATCCTAGGCATTTGATGTAAGAGCATCCTAATTGTGAGAGAAATATCGCATAACTCAAAATAATTTTCAGGTTTGTTTATTTGTTTCTAGGTTATCAATAGTTTCCAATCATCCTTTGATCACCACAACTTTTGGTTCTTACTACAAAGGCCTATTACAAGATTACACCATAATCCATTTTAAGAGTTCCCAATTCTCACTAGAGCTTCAAGATATATCACTCTACAATCACTTGAAGTGGTTTCTCAAAAATATTTGTTGGTTGAAAGTTATGACTTTTTTCAAATCCTAAAGGATACCTATTACACATTTAAGGATACATGCTACATCTTACCTCAAGCCCTCCACCACCTTGCAATAGACATGGATCATTCCTAAGGTTGAGAACCACTATATAAATACCACTCATGATCATTTGAAGGGACGTGAGAAGCATATAGGTTAGTTACAACTTTGAAAGGTTCAATATTATAAATATTTTAGAAGTTCAATAGGTAATCTCATATGAGAATTAGGCCTCATATTGCAAGCACATTGTAGTAGATTGTAATCTATTTTACAACTTTGAATCAAAGAACATATTGTTATTTGTTTATGGATTCATGTTTCATTTGTTTATTTGATTACATAATTGAATAATTCTTAATTAGACCCTCTAACCATAACTGCATCATATTAGACAAATAACTTTATTGTGTGTGCCTAAATTTTTCTTTCTAATTTTCCCTTTAATATCCTACAGTGATTAATTTTATAATTTAAATAAAATTTCACTGTTTACTCTTAATATAAATAATTCTTCTCAGGTTTTTCTTTCCAAGACAGACTTAATATGTATCAAGTTTATAAACTAAATGGAAAGAGTGGGAACCAAATCTAAAATAGAATGATAACCTTGGAGGAAAGAACTGTTTAAGCAGATGTAGATGCTATGCCAAGCCACTTAAACAAATATGTTAAATTAAAGGTACAATTATATCCTATGCAAGTAGTGTATATTACTAATGATGTATGCTTATATATCTTGTAATTCTTTCTTATAATGTTTTGTTTTTTTCTGGTATAAGCATGGAGAGAACGATTCAAACATACAAGCATATCAATGCTCAGAATATGCAGCAAAATACAGTCCCTGAAGACCCTGACATTCAAATAAATATTTGAAACTACAATTTTGGCCAATATTTGCGAAGAATTGTATTTTAGTTGAATTGGGTTGACTCTAACAATGTAAAATATTCAGAACTTGGAGTTTTGGCAAGAAGAATCCAGAAAACTTAGGCAACAAAGTGACAGTCTCATCACTTCCATCAGGTTGTACTTCTGTATTGAACTTGAAATACACTTTTATGCATTGATATATGATTTTAGCTTTTAAAATTTTCAGCAGAGAAGCTATGATCATTTTGCATTGTTCATGCTTTTCAAATTAACACAGAGAAACTGATGGCTTAATATGACAGGCAACTGATGCGAGAAACATCTACATCATTAAGCATAAGGGATCTCCAGCAGCTGGAAATTAGGCTGGAGAAGGGCCTTAGGTATATAAGATCAAAGAAGGTAGTTCAAGCGAGGATGAAAGTTTTGATCTCTCTTTAAATATATTACTTTCTAGTTTCCCCCTTGTCCCTATCAATATGTTGACCTCTATTTCTTGTTTCTCTCTCTATATATATTGCCTTCTAGACATAAAAACAAGAAACAATAGTTGGGTATTTAATCACAAAAAATGATAAACCTGGTTTCTGTTTCCCTAAACAGGAGGAAATGCTACTTGAGGAGAATGAGAATCTGAAAAGAAGGGTAGGAGACAGTAAAATTCTTCACCTATAAGCACTTGTCAAGATTGTAAACCACCCATTTCTTCTTCAAATATCAACAAAATAGTACAGTTTATTATATCCATTTCTAGTTTAAATTGTACGCTCTATCCTCATAGATGAAGGTATATATCTTAAGATTTGATAAGTAATTTGTTTTCAGCAAGGTATCATACTCCTGAACACTATATTACTGTGTAGGTTTAGTGTAAATTTCTTTTTTCTTGCCATGCTGGTGTACATGAAACATGACGATAATTTTCTTCTCAGATAGAGGAAATTGACGGTTACACAAGTATAACACAGCAGGAGAGTATTTCTGTGGATGATGCGCAGAATATCCAGACAACAGTCTTGGATAAATCTGCACAGGACTCAAATCCCATTGCTGTTGTTATTCAAAATGATCTTCAACAAGTGGGTAAGTAATTATGTATATTTTAGATTCTCTCTAAAGAGTTCAAATCCTAATCAGATTGGCCTTACTAGCTACATTAACTGTACAGTTTTCATATTTTCATACATCTTGATTAAATATCCGAATGTCTGTTTTAACTTACCAGCATAAAGTGTTTCTGTTACCAGAGAATGACAATCTTAAATTCTATCTTTTAGTAGGTTTCTTGAAATGGGTATTATGAGAGATGATTCTCATTCTACTCATAAATCATGAAACACTGAGTTGTAATGTTTTTCCCTAACTTTTTATTCCCCATGTTAGCCTGTATTAGGAGGGAACAATCCTCAAGTTGTTTTCCCTCCATATGTGATTGAATATGTGTTGATTACTCTTGTTCTCTTTGTCAACGTCAAGCTAGTTAATCTCTCATGGCCTATTTGTGTGTGGAAATTAATTATTTACTTTACTTCCTTCTTTCTCATTGACTCTATGAAAATCTCTAATAACTAATTATGTGTTCACCATTGAAAAATACAGATGCAGATAAAGCTGGCATAGTTTGACAGGAAATCTACTTCACGAGGGCTCTGCTGCCCCACAGGAAAACTGAAAGACACAGTAGGACATTTTCTTTGGTGTACTATATTTAGATATTATTTATATATATAATAAATCCTACAGTCCTCTTATTTACATAAAAACGCTCAGAGTTTCTCTCAATATATAGAGTTCTCATTCAGATCATTCCAAAGTCAAGATCTAAACAGAAACTTGTTTAACAATGTGATAAAATTCATAAGTGTTTGAATGTCTATAAATAAATTGAGTAATTATTGATATCAAGTTTTCATAATTTAAGGTTGTTATTTTTTCCTCTTCTCATTTTTTATTATTCTAATGATGGATCGCTTAATGTAAAAACTCCAAAACAAATGAATCCGAAAATAATAATGAACTAAAATATTATTTCAATTGACTTTAGAATATTTGTGTTATGTTGGACTGTTCATCTCCTTTTGCTGTTCTATTTTTTTTAACCTGAGTCATATGCTATCATTTCCATGGCCTTTGTGCTTTTGGTTACTTGATTTTTTTGCTGTTTTCTTTGTTTTCTCTTTGTGGACACTTTTGCTGTTATGGGATGCTTGTTTGAGTGGTTCTTATTTTTAGGTTATTTGCTTATATCTCTTAATGATATCAGATTTCCACAATCTCTATTGTATTGTTCAAAGATTTCTGGATTTGATTGTGTACAATTTTTTTGCATTAAAAAATTGTACACAATCAAATCCAGAAATCTTTGAACAATGCTTATATCTTATTATTTTTTAATTTATTTTTATGTTTTATTTTTTATTGAGTTCTTTAAGTTATTTGTCTAGATTTATTATTTACTTACAAGAATTGTTTCTCACTTTATTTTTATGTGAAGAATATGAATACTTTGTGAAATATTTGGTGGTAAATAATTTTGTCCCTATAAAAATCATCAGATTCATTTAATGGACAGGAGAAAAACACATAAACAATTGGAGAAATCATTATGAGATTAATGATTCTCCTTTATGTTTGAGAGGCACAGTTCTCTCGTATGATGGGATTTTGTGTTTTTGAGTACTTTTCAAAAACAGAAAGCATCAAAAGACAAACAAGGAAATGCAGAAAAGCAAAACGAGAAGAGTGGTTAAAGGGGACAACAGATAAATAACTAATTGGACATAAGAACAATCAGCTTCAGAAAGAATGACTGACATAAGAACATCAATTCCTCATGAATATTAAAACAGAAAATAGAGTACAAAGACTCCAACATTTCTCATATATAGCTCTTCCATTCTTAGAACAGAAAAGATAACTAATTGAACATAAAAACAATCAGCTTCATGAAGAATGACTGACATAAGAACAATGATTCCCCATGACTATGAAAACAGAAAATCGAAAAATAAAGACTTCAAAATCCCCGTACATAGCTCTTTCATTCTTAAAACAGAAAACATCTCTTCCGTTATAAATTAAATTTTCCCTTCCAACTGTAACCGCTTCTTTCAGAATCTTATTATTATTTTTACAAAATCATTAATATTCACTTTCAACGAAATGACTCCTAGAATTCCTTCTATTTTTCAATAATATTGTTTTTTATCACCACCTCTAGATGGTTCGAATCATCTTCCACATTCGTTCGTTCAATTGATACATCTAAATCCTTGTTAAAAATCAAACGGGATGCAGCTGTAAACAGCTTCGATTTGCTCCCAGATTTCATAGTTAGTCACCCTTGCCAATGCAAAGTGAAGCTTGATCAGAACTTAGAGATTGAGAAATTAGTGCAGAAGCCGTTTTCTTCCTTAATACCTCGGAGACAACAAAAACAAAGGATGTCAATCAAAAGGTTTCAGGCAAAAATTCACCCTAACAATTTATCATCTAAAAATTTATCATAACAATTCATCGCCATGATAAATTCAGCTATCAGCAATTTACTGTGGTGGATCATTTATGACATTAACATTTTATAATATATATTTCCAAGATCTCGAGATTATATAGTTGTTATATGTATATTTACAATAGTACAATAATAGAGATGACTGATATTGTTGTATAATTGGTTTACTAGAATAAAATAAAATATATTGAAAATTGTTTTGATTTTTATTATCATAAATCAAATTTTTTAATTGTATATGTGATGAATTGCTGATGATGAATTTTCTACAAGATGATGAATTGTTGACAATGAATTTTTCAGACGATAGCGATGAATTTTCCTAAAACCCAACCAAAATGATAATTACTTCTTTATAGAGTTTCAGCAGCTCCTAGATCAACTTAAATGATATCCAAATCACAAAGACCATTCCTCTGGATAAAAAGATCACAGTGGCAGTGCCCGAGATAGTACAAATTAGACCTCACAAATTAGATTTTTGAGCTGTATTCACTTCATAGACATGCTGACCTGATTTTTCATAAGGAAATAACAAGAGCTTATCATATTTGAAACAATCAGGGCATCCAATGGTTAGGGATAGCTGTCAGACAGACTGAGGGTTAAAATCGAATCCACAGAGCAGATGAGCACTTTTATAACTCTATGGCCCTTGGAATCTCCTTACATCCACTATCATGTGTCAAGGTCACGGGTTGCTTCATGCCATATCGCTACTAATCTCTAGGTGTGCAATAACCAACATGAAATTATCACTGGTACAATTTCACCTTGCCCCAAATGCTTATAGCAGGAAAACCTTTTCCACCATGGCCAATGAAAAGACCCCATGTCACTGTGAATTGTGATACCATGCACATGGGATCCAATAAATAACTCCCACTTGGAAACATGGCAAGCTTCCATTTCAATTGTGTAAAAACTTGGTGCCACATGACACCAGGCCTAAACAATGTCAAGATTATTCCATTGTCTATCAAGTTTGTACAAGAAGTTTAATTAAGAATTTTAGTAGTATTTGTGCAACTCTAATGGAGACAATTAGAGGTGATAAGGAGGAGTTTAAGTGGATTACAAGAGAAGCCAAGAGTTTTGATATGTTGAAGAATAAAGTCAACAAGCAACCTATTTTGGCACTTCAAGATTTTAATAAGGTATTTCAAGTAGATTGTGATGCTAGTGGCAGTTCCATAGGAGCTATTTTGAGTCAGGAAAGTAGGCCCATTATCTGTTTCAATGAGAAGTTGAATGATGCTAAAAAGAAACATTGTTTATGATAAGGAGTTTTATGCAATAGTTCAAGCTTTGAAGAAATGAAGACACTATTTGTTTCCATTTTTTTATATATATACTAATCATCAAGCTTTGCAATATTTTAATAGTCAAGGAAAGTTAAATAAAAGGCACTTAAATGGGTTGAGTTTTTGTAGAGTTATGCTTTTGTTTTGAAGCACATGAGTGGAAGGTCACATAGAGTTGCAAATGCGTTAAGTAGAAGGAAAATTTTGTTGATAGAGATGAGAATAGAGGTTGTTGGGTTCAATGAACTCAAGAGTATATATCTTGAAGATTCAAACTTTGCAGAGGCTTGGAAGGCTACATTTGGAACCTATTTATTTAGATAGGACAAGATGGTTGGATTTTATAATCGAGGATGGTATGTTGTTCAAAGGAAGCCAATTGTGCATTCCAAAGTTTTCTATGATGGAGAATTTGATTAAGAAGAAGCATAGTGGGGGATTGGAAGGACACTTTGGTCGAGATAAGATCATTGCTCTTGTAATTGAGAATTATTATTGTCCATAGTTACACCGAGATGTGAAATTTTTTATGCAAAGTTATAGATTATGCAAGATGGCTAAAGGGTAAGTTAGAATATTTAGAGCTATATAAGCCATTACCTATACTAGAGAGGCCATGGGAGGATATTAGCATGGAAATTGTTCTTGGTTTACCAAGGACATAGAGGGGACATGATTCAATATATGCGGTGGATGACTAATTTTCAAAGATGGCACATTTCATTCCATGTAATAAGACTAGTGATGTTCACATCGTAGAGTTGGTTTTTAGAGGAGTGGTTAGACTACATGGTCTCTCAAAGAGTATACTTTCAAATCGAGATACCAAATTTGTTGGGTAATTCTAGAGAACATTGTGGAAGAAGTTGACCAATTTGAAGTTTAGTTTTACACACCATCCACAAACTAATTGGCAAAAAGAGGTGGTAAATATGAGTCTAGGCAACCTGTTGAGATGCTTAGTAGGAGATAAGCCCAAGATGTGGGATTTGATTTTACCAAAAGAAGAATTTTCTTACAAAAATATTGTCAACAAGAGTATTGGTAAATCCCCATTCCATATTGTATATGGGAGTCATCTGAGGAATGCTTCTAAGTTGAAGAATATGGACAAAGGGGAAAATAGAAGTGTCGAGGTTGATGATTTTGTAGAGCACCTGAAGAACTTGCATGATGAGGTAATAAATCATATCAATAAGATGAATTCTCAGTACAACTTTGCTAAGGTAGATCAACAGTAAAAATTTAAGGAATTCCAAGTTGGAGATGAAGTCATGGTTCACTTGAGGAAATGAAGGTTCCCAATGGGAATGTATAACAAGTTGAAAATGAATAAATTTGGACATGGCAAGATCCTAAAGAAGCATGATTCAGGAAATTCTTATAAGGTAGTTTTTTCGAGTGGGATAAATATCTCTCCAATGTTCAACATTGTTGATTTGACATAGTATCATGAAGGAGACATCGAGGATGGACCAATAAAAGAATAATGGTTCTCCTATAAAGTTTCAGACTCAAATTTGAAGCACTTAGAAGCCTTGTAAAAGCTCAAAAAATGGACAACATTTTAATGTTGTAGATCTCTTCGCTATTATAATTGTAAATAGGATACCCAAGTCAAAATTTATGGCTTTGGGAAGTTATAATTGTAAATAGGATACCCAAGTCAAAATTTATGGCTTTGGGAAGTCAAAAAGGGGAGTTACACTTTCCAATCGGTGCCAAATAAAGGGGTGAACAAAGGTTACAGAAGATGACTTCATTTTGTAATTCCATTTTCCCAAAGAAATTGAAAGTGGGTTGCTTTCCTTCCTAACCCTACCTTAAAATCTTAACCTTTCTCCAATATACAATTCTTACACCAATTATTTTATACATAAAAATATACAATTTAATATTCACTTTTTAATTCCCTTAACATTACATATATCACTCCATATCACTTTTAATCCCCTTTCTTTCAAAACTATATTCAAACATTCATTTACTCCAAATTTACTATTAAATATGTTTCTTAGAACATTCCATAAAAAACCATCAACTATTTAAACCTTGGACAAAATAATTATCATCCTCTAAAAAATTTACCATAGATTGTTGAAATAAAATCTATGCGAATTAGAATCTAAGTGCTATTCTTTATATAAGAAAATATGTCCTTCATTGAAAGGGAAAATTTACCATCGTGCACTTTTTTCCAGAAAAAGGTCCTCCACATGCAAACGTATAGCTGCATTTGAAAAAAATGAACAAGTATTCTAATGGTTAGATTTGTTGACCATATGCATCACCCCCCTCTAAAATAGTTTTTATTACTTTTACAATACAACTTTTGTCTACTTCTTAAAGTTAAAATAACATAAGAGGGAGAAGAAGAGGGAGAGGGGGGCGGCGAGGGGGAGGTATTTTAACATAAGGGAGGGGGATAGGGAGGGCGAGGCGGAGGTGGACGTGGAGGTGGAGGTGTTTTAAGTGGTTGAATTAATTTTAATTTTTTATTATAAATTAATATATATCCAAAAAATAAAATATAAAAAATTTAAGTAAATTTTTAAAATAAATTATTTTGTTATTTTTAAAATTTATTAATTTGAAATCTTGTATAATAAATTCATAGATATTTAAAAAAATTAAATTAAGAATGAAAATATTTTCTTTTCAAATCTTTAGAATTAAAAGAATTATTTTTATTTTTTTTAAAATTAACACATTTTTATCATTTTATCTTTTAATATTTATTTTCACTTAAATCTTAGTTTCTAAAATTTTGACTATAATTCTACCTAAAGTTATACTAAAATGCAGTACTACTTTTCTTATAGCATAAAATTAAAGAATGTAATGATTTATTTGTTATCACTAAAGTTAAACAAGAGTTGCAAGGGAGCGAAATTCCTGCCAAAAAGTTATAGAATAGTTATGTTTTAATTAATTGTGTTTGATAAGTTTTAGCAACAATATTGATAAAACAAGTAAATAAATAATATTTATAATTATATAAATTATTCTATATATCATGCAATTTCCTTGGTCGCTCACCTTCCTCCCCTATACTCCCAGTGCATCTGCAAGAAGATTGTTCATGTTCCCATTCAACCTGAACTAGTTTAAGATACCTACAGCAAGGAGGATTCAACTATAATGATCTAAGGCTGTGGAATGTAATTAATTCTATTACAAAAACGAATATCATTCTGTTCTAACAAAAATGAATATTGTTCCTCAGAAATGTAGTCGACAGACCTTGATTTACTGCAATGACCTCTTCATTGCTTAGAATCTTTAAGGTTCTATTAAATTCAAAGATCTCACATCACAACGAATCAGGAGAGGTGCCTATATCAAGAAACAAAAAACAACTGTTTGAATGAATGGATCTACTGGTTGTTTTTCAGCCACAATAGAATGGAATTTGATGCAATTGTATTGGAGAAAAATATGCCTTTTCTCAGTTAAAATCCTTATATCATTTACAAAAGCAAGCAGCCAGAAATATTTGGGCTGAGTAAATAGCCTTTAATAGCTGGAAAAAGCAAGAACAGAGAATGTCTTTATAAGATGCATGCATTTAATCATAGCTCAATACTCTCAACCAATCCCCACAGTCTTATAAATTTTAATAGTATGATCCCTGACAAATCATTATCAAAGGCTCATTTTTTTACCTACTAGCATGAAATCACATTTACATTTTTTTCGGCTAGGAAGATAGAGTAAAGAGTTTACCACTTGGCTGTTAATTAAGGAATTACCAAGAACAAGAAAAACAAGATCATGCTCTGTGACATGCATACTAGTGCAAGCAACAGAAAATAGTGCTTTAACTTTGCCAGTATTAAAAGTGTGTTCAGATTTATATTCAAAATCAAACAAGGAAAAGAAAAATCAATTGCAACATCAGTGACACATGACATTAAATGCTAGAACAGTTGACACAGTTTTTTCTCAATGTATTAAGGAAGAAATACTCAAGCTTGTGCAAGCGAATACTCGAGCACAAAAACATATGCATATACAGGAAAAAACACACACATATAAGATCATTTTCAATCTCTGGAACTGTGCTATTTCTTGTGAATTGGATGACTTATAAATTAGCTTATGAAATTATGCACTGAAAACTTATTATCAGATATCATAGTTTGTCATAACAGGATTAATTTTTTTTCAGATTGGCCATACGTATATTCACTTGATTGATTCAAATCACAGTGACCATATATGTACCTTTCATTGTCTGTATCCAAACACAATACCTATAAATAAACTTTTGACGAGAGATTCGAAAGATGGTGCTCGTAGCTTACATTGTCCACATAATTGATGTTAATAGAATTTCAAAAAGAGATAATAAAAAGCTCTTTTACATTGCTTGCAAGAAATATTGACAATTATATGTAAATTCTAAGTATACAAGTGAGTATAAAACAAATAATCAGGTTGAAAAGCCTACAAGACTTGAAAGGGATTGCGAGAGGTGAATTAGTGGTACCTACCTTTGGTTATGGTTTGGAGACAAAGTTTGATGCACCTTCCTTATCTGCATTCTCTTGTTTGATAGGAACAAGTGGGAAATTGCCTGTTGTCGGTGATGGCAAAAATGGTACAAACCTTATTTGAGAAACACTAAGCCCTACTATTATTTATGGTTCATTCTTGTAATTCCTATAGGGTTATATATCCAGTCAAATGGAGAACTGTAGTGACCAAGTACTGTCAAAACATACATCTTGCATGCATGAGGCTTCACTGATGCTGTGAGACTGCCTTCTGTGCTGGAAAATCCAAGCATACAAAGTCATCAGTAAAGCAATATAAAGTATTTTTTATCTCAAAATATTAGGTATGTAGTTGAAGTTTAAGTTTACAAATATTCATTACCCTCCATAAATTCCTAACTTTGGCAGCAACCGAGCGGTGGAGTCCAATGTCTTTCCAATGGACCGTAACTGTAGCTCTTGATAAGCTTACGTCCCATAAAATTACAGCTATACGGCGGTTGGCAAGTGGACCAGCCCACTTGTACAATCTTGCAGTAGGCACCCCAATCCAATCTCCTATGAGACCAGCGACCGCACAAAAATCCTTTAGTGCCACCTAATTACGGTGCCGGGTACTAGAAATCACCTGAACCTCAAGCATGTAACTCGCTTGAATCTATTCATATCATAGAAAGAGATAAATGACATTCAATAAGAATATTTGGTCCTCAAAAAATCTAATATCATAAATGGTTAGCAAGGAAAAAAATAAAAGGAAATGTAATGTGATAAACAAAGATAATGTCATTGAAAAAATTTATATGGAACAAGAAAGTTTAAAATATTTGGATACCACGAGTAATTTATTCTAAGAATTGAGAAATATCCACTCAACCTTCTAAACTAGGATAAGTACATCTAATTTAATCAAATTTATTGAAAACCTTGGGGTAAGATTATCACAGTAGATGGTATTCTGTATTCTATAAAGGTAACATTTTCTAATGTGTTGATCTAGGCTAAGCTTATGATTCAAGCACTATAGCATTCTTAATAGCAAGTTTTTTTAAATTGTGGCATCTATGCTCTCTTTGAGGTGGCTATATAAACTCAAATATCTTGATTTATGTTAGAATAAATTAGATTCACTGGAGGAATGGAAACAAGATCTTGGATCTCTTTTTGAGGTGTTAATTGATAAAGGTCTTCCTTCTCCATGGGTTGCATGTGATGTACTCCTAACTATTGAAGTTGATCAATGTAAGAGTTGGTAGAGAATACTCTACACCATGCAAGATTTGATTGAAGACTATAGCCACCCAAGATCTAGGAACTTCATGAAAGCACAAGAGAGATCAACTATGAGAGAATAATGTTATTCTATCAAAGGATGAAAATGATATATTATGATTTCTATGACTGTTTATTTACACATAACAACTCGTTCGTTATATAACCAAGGTGAGATATAGGATTATAAAAGATCATGACAAATATTTTAATCCTATGTCATGAGACAACTAATATTAAATGACTTAGGAGACAAGAATTAAATGAAAAATGATAAGACAAGATCTAATGCCAACTAAGACTTCTAGAAAGATTCATAGGACCTAAGTAAACTTAAAATTTGAATAGAATCTACTAGGTAAACTAGTTAAGTAAAACACCTAATTAACACCAACACCCTTGCTTAAGTGCAACTTAGGGAGGAAAAAATCAATGCAAATGATGCAAAGATGGGTCCCAACTATCAGGCCACATTAGGTACCCATCGACAATGCAATCTCTCACAAATAGAGAAAATGAGAAAACCCACTAGGACAAAACTCCTCCCCAAAAGAAAGATGAAAATAAAATACTCTCAATGATGAATGAGAAGGACAAAAACCCATGCAAGAAAAAATTATAGTTATCAATTTCATAAAAAAAATTCATCTATTGTATTAGTTTTCTTCCCATAGTAATCACATTTTACTTTTCATGCATTAGGAGACATGAATACAACCAGAAAATAAAAAAAATATTACAAGAAATCCCCCCAACATTATATGATGTTGGCAATTTATGCTTAGAGCAATTACATGTGTCACTTTCCAAAAACAGCAAGGATTCATCTATTGTATTAGTTTTCTTCCCATAGTAATCACATTTTACTTTTCATGCATTAGGAGACATGATTACAACCAGACAATTAAAAAAATATTACAAGAAATCCCCCCAACATTATATGATGTTGGAAATTTACGCTTAGAGCAATTACATGTGTCACTTTCCAAAAACAACAAGGATTCATCTATTGTATTAGTTTTCTTCCCATAGTAATCACCTTTTACTTTTCATCCTTTAGGAGACATGATTACAACTATAAAATAAAAAAAATATTATAAGAAATCCCCCCAACATTATATGATGTTGGCAATTTATGCTTAGAGCAATTACATGTGTCACTTTCCAAAAACAACAAAGTGGACTGGGTGATCCCACAATAGTGGTTTACAATTTTTGGCCAAATTGGACACTAATTTTTTTAAAAACTAAATCTTCACATTCGAGCACCTATAGCAATTAAACCGTGAGGAATTTGAAGATGATGCAAACTAAAGTCTTGTCACATTTTGTCTGTAGATTCTAAATATTTTTTTTTCAAAATTTTTGGAATCAGATTCACTTCTTTTTCCATCTCCCACAAAAATTGATATTTTTCAAAAAACAACATTTTTAAAAAGTGATGCACACCATATAACACATAACTTTTTTTCTTTGAAAGATAAAATTAATTCTTTCAAATTTAGATTTGTAACTCTGATATCTAGTGCTTGCACTTTGGTTAGATAGTTTTTATTGAATATTTTTCTTTAATCAAGTTTCA
>VDFB02338941.1:0-36643 GCA_007258455.2 Sequoia sempervirens | reverse complement strand
GAAGGATAAAATTCTAATTTTTTCAAATTTAGATTTGTAACTACAATATCTAGTGCTTCCAATTGGTTGGATAGTGTTTTATTGAATATTTTTTCCTTAATCAAGTTTAGAAGTCAAACCAATTGTAATTCAAACATAAGCATACCGTATAACACATATAACCTTTTTTGTATTTATCGAAATTCAATTTTATTTATTTTTGTTGGATCAAGGACTTCAATATCTGGTGCACTCATTCTTTTTTTGTTTTTGATAATCTGCTATTTTTTCCACATGTGCAAAATAGAGAGCTTTATTTTTGGTGAAAAACCTATGTTTAATAAAACTAAAAAAAAAATACATAATAAAACCAAAACATATTAAAATTATATTTGTTGGATAGCTCGTTCCAAGGAATACCATCATCCAGTTGGGTCTATAAAGTCTCCTCCATTTTCATCTTCAACTCGAGCTTCAAAACACAAAATTCTGGACTATTCTGGTGCTAGAGGGTGAGAAGGTGGGAAAAGGGGGGTTCAAACGAACCATGGGGGTTTGAGTGAACCCCCTTTCTTTGGGTAGGAATGGTGGGACCTTGCATTTAATTGGTTCGCTCAAACCAGGGTTCATTCGAACCCTTTTTTGGTTCGCTCGAACCAAAGGATTCATTCAAACCCCTAAAACCATTTTTTTTCGCATGGGGTCATTTTTTGCAACTTTTCCTTCCTCACTCGAATTGTAAACCACTTTTGTAGGTTTACCTCATTAAATATTTCAATTTTTTAGATAGATTCTCAAATGCTCAAAACATAGATCTTTTAATGTTCTACAATTTTATAAAAGGGCCCAAACAACCTCTCAAATCAAAAGTTATGAAATCTAGAAGTTGGGCCTCCTAAATTAGAAATATGAAAAGATCTATGACACATTAAAGAGATGTAAGAGGGAGTTATATTTGTTGACCAACATATGATGCATCATAACACATGTTTGAATAGAGATGATAAAGTCAAATGAAGTTCCCAAGTTGGTGAGTGGATTATGATGTACATATGGTAGGTGTCCAAGGAAATGTCTTAATTTTAGTTTGTGAACTCATCATTGGATTTAGGTGTTGGAATTTTAACTAGTTATTTGGACACCACATTTTGGATGGTTTTAGATCATGGTTCTTAATTACCATTTGGCGGTTTCATGTACTTCCTCTCCCATTTATTAGGTGCTTGAGATGGAGGTGTTGATAGTGATTTTTGTAGGTACTATTATGCCACTAGAATTATCCTAGATATTTAGTTGGTGATACTCTTATAAAGGCTAGACTTTGCAAGTGTATTGTAACATTTGATCTTATTAATTAATAGAATACGTTACTTTGGAGTGTGGATTTTTTCTCTTGAAAGTTTATTTTCTCATATAAATCATTGTGTTATGGTATTACTTTTATTTTTATATCCTTATAACTATATGATTAGTTTAGTTTGCACATACCTCCTGTCACCAATTAATGTAGGAAGTGTATTATACACCTGTACTTCTTGTCAACTTGAATTTTGCTTCATATTTATACATTGTGATTATCACTCTTGCACATTGTGAAAATGAACTACTTGATAAGGGATGTATCATCTCAAGGACGAGATCATGTAAATGAAAATGTAGGCTAATAATGAGGTGAATGCATGCAAATAATTGCATATAGAGTAGGGATAAGGTTGAATATATGAAAGTGCTTATAAGTGAATAAATGGAGATGGATGGGGATTGGGGGAATGAACCAAAATTAGCTCAAAAGTATACCACATATTTCTATGTGATTATATTAAGACATCAAACTCTTAAAATGGGACTAAAGAAAAATGGGAATTGACACAAGTATGTAGTTTTCACCATTATAATAATAAAAGCAACTTCACATGTTCAATGCTACCAATACATACACCACATAAGATAATCATTTATTTTTAAAAATGACAACATATCTTCCATGTATTTTTTAGCATGGACTGATAAAATTAGCATTTGTTAAGTGAAAAGAATGGAGTTCAAATTGAGGGATTATCCATACACAAGTGCTTTCCCAAACATAGAACTAAAGTATACATTCAAAATTGATAGAGAATTACTTTGACAATGATGAGAAGTGTATTAGGAGAGAGAGGAATAGAAAATATTGATGTTGAGTATAAAACGATTCTAGTTTGTAAGTGGTGGATAAAATAGAATTGAGTTTCTACATGAAAACACACTTAACATTGTAAAGTAAGGAAAAAGATTATTATAATAGAAAAATATCTTAACTAAAAATTTAATTATAAATTATATATTAATTATTTCAAATAAATGCTGAAATTTAATATAATAAATTAAATTCTTAAAACAAAATTTAAAATTGATCAAATTAGAATACAAATTCTATTCTACGTTAATTATCATTGAACAAATTCGTACCTTATTTTAAGTACTCATTAAAAAAACTAAATTACTTAAATAACTAAGTAAATATTTTGAAGCTTATAAGCCCTTAATTATATATAAATTATGAATTATCGCGAGGGCCTACAATCTATAAGACATTACAAATAATTTTTTATTTTTTTTGTACTGGCCACTACTGAAATTACAATTAAAAAATGAAGACGAAAACTACGAGAAACTGAAATATAAAACCTTCAAAAAATAAGAAAAACAATACATTATAATAACAGTATTTTCGAGCGTGGATGAGTACGAGAAAGATAAAAATTCTTTAAAGCCGGCCTGAGCAGTATCATTAAGAAAATGTTTTATTGGGAGAGCATATATGATGGAATGTTTGCGACTATGAGAACATTTTTAATAATTTGTAATTTTATAATTATTTTAATTTCCCGGGTGACGAAACCAAGAAACAGAACTACGCATATTCGAACCTGCGATCTGCTGAGATTAAGCCGACGGCTAAATAATTTTTTCTATATATTTTGACAGACTCAATTTATAAAGGAAAAAGTAAGAATGGAAGTGGAGAGAGAAATAGAAGGGTTATTCACGCTCTACTCAGATGGCTCTGTTCTGCGCCCTCCACATCCCACCACGCCTGCTTCTTCAGACCTTACGGACGGCGTTGCATCCAAGGACGTCGTTATAAATCCGAACACCGGCGTCTGGGCTCGCATTTTTAATCCGGAAACCGCTTCTCAAAAACCGTCACTGCTGATCTATTTTCACGGGGGAGGATTCGCGACTTGTTCCACAGCCTGGGTGGAATACCACACGTTTTTTCACAGTTTGTGTAAAACCGCCGGTATGATGATAGTGTCGGTAGATTACAGGCTGGCGCCGGAGCACCGGCTCCCCATTGCCTACGATGACTGTACGGAGACCGTCGAATGGGTCGCAAAGCATGCCGCTGGGCAGGCAAAGGAGCCGGAGGAGTGGCTGTCGCCGTCCGTCGTTGATTTTTCCCGGTGTGTTTTGGCGGGAGAGAGCGCTGGAGGGAACATAGTTTACCACGTCGGACTGCGAGTTGCTGACCTGGACGTGAGCCCGTTAATGGTGAAGGGACTCGTTGCTATTCACCCTTTCTTTGGGGGTGAGGAATTGGCAGAGTCGGAGAAAGGGCCAGAGGTGATCAATTTCGTAGAAATCTGCAAATTCGTTTGGAGTATAGCTCTGCCTGTGGGGTCCAGCAGAGATCATCCCTTCAGTAACCCGGCGGTTTCACCCCTGGAGCCTGGTTTGAAATTATCACCGGTTTTGGTGGTGGTAGCAGGGAAAGATGAACTTAAAGAAAGAGGGGTGATGTTTTATAATTATCTGAGAAGTTGTGGGAAGGAGGCGGAATTGATGGTGGAGGAAGGTGGAGTCCATGCTTATCACATCTTCCTTCCTCAATTCGAAGGCACTCTACGTCTTATACACCGTATATCAGACTTCGTTAAAATGTGCTGAACATTTATTTTCAAAATTACTCCTCACGACTGTGATTTTCTTTCTTTATGAGTGGATGTAGAGGGAGCACAAAGCCACCCCAGGAATTCCAATCCAACCGTGCCTCTCAAATAAATTTTTTTCGACAGTTGTCATTTTAATTTTAAACAAATATTTTAAATTGGAAAAAGGTTTTAGAAAGTTATTTTGATTGGATAGAATACTCTAGTTAAAGAGACATTTGTTTCAATGAATGAGAGATTTTAATAATATTTTAGATTAAGTAGTTTATGAAATGAATAGTCAATAGTAAAAGTGCTTCATGTTAATATATCTATTAGATATATGAGTTTCTTTATTAGCCTTGTAAAATTTTCAGTCATTTTTTATGATAGATCTTCTATTGTAGATTTTGATAAAAAAAATTTGTTGTTTTGTTAAGTCTTACCTCCTTAAACAAGGTAGTTAGGATTTCAACTCTTAGATTATCTTTAAACTTGATATGGATGTCACTAAAAATTGTGCACTTCATGGTAGTGTCATTTTATCTCCATCACCACCTTGTTATAAAATAGGTATGTTTTCATTTTCTACTCCTTAGGCTTTGCCCACTTATTGATCTCACATTCAAGATGATGCAAGCTAGTTCGTAACTGTGTCATCAACATTTTTACCTTCCACATGGCTTTTGCTCCTATGTGGTTTTTTTTGTCATGGTCTAATGCAGAGTTAGACTCTTTGATATTGTATGCTTACTTTTTTGTAATTTTTTTTGTCCACATAGTTGTTTTGAAGTTTCTTCCACATATTTTTGGTTTCTCTCACTAGTTTTTAGACACTATTGCATATTAATGTCTCATTGACTCATCAACATTTTATCCTATATTTCATCCATATGGTTTTCCTTTTACTTAGCTCTTCCTTTATAACCATTTTGAGCCAATAATGGTTTGCCATGTACTTCATATCTTTTTAAAATTATTTGATGTCCAAGTCATTACCAATGCCTTCAAATGCAAAGTACATATTTCAACTAATAGAATCGCATATCAAAGTGGATATTTTGATTTTGAGACTACTGTTGATTAAATGCTTATTGATTGTCTATATTTATCTCCATTATCTATCTAACACACTACTAGATCCCCAAAATTAACACTCATAAAGGACTATTGGGGTGACAAGAAACTTAAATAGGATTCTCTTGGTTTTCCAACCCTGTATAATTTTTCATTCTTGCACCTATTTTTTAGTGAGTATAAATCCCTCCAGACCCCTTGTATTATATTTTCCTTGCATGCCTCCCAACTAATCTTAATGTAAACATCAAACCCAAAGTAATTGCATTGTTCAATTACTTTCCATGGGTTTCCTTTGAAAACAATTTTTTTTTCTCTCTAATATAAAGAGGACAACTTCAGTTTTGCTAGTGTTCACTTCCATCTTGACCTCCTAGAAACAAATTTGAGTATGTGTATGGAAATGGGGGACCAAAAGGGGGTTAAACGTAGAAACTTTTTTCTAAAAATCAATAAAAACTAATTCTATATCTGAGAAATTGAAGATAGTCATTCCCAAAATTTGAACATATGTTAAGAACAAGATTTGTAGTGCTCAAAATCTAGTTTCTAAACTATTGTTTTTATTTTAAAATAGTGGAGATTAAAAGGTTCAAATAAAGGGAGCACACAAATTGTTATTGTTTTTGTCACAAAAATATAACATAGCATCTAGTGTGCTCCCCCTAAAATGTTGATTTTTTAAGTATTTCACAAATCACTTTAGTAAAAGATTATTTAACACCATATAGTTTATGTCTATTTTTTTAGCTAATTTTTAATTGATATGTGATTTTTTTATTAATTTTCAAAATGGACACATCCTAAAAAATGAAAAGTTGAGAATCCTACCCTATAATTTTTTTTCACAACTAATCAAAATCCAAAAAATTTCAATGTGTAAAGAAGAGTGTAGAATGTAAAAATATAATTTATTTCAAATCTAGGTGAATGGATAAACAATGACACTAAAAATATTATACATAAGGTTTTTGTAAAAAAAACATTGGCAAAAAAAATTGATAATCAAAACTTTAACATATTAAAAAAAATTATATGGTTAGAAAGGTAAGATTGAGCTTGACATTATTGTGAAATATTTTTATATCAACATTGAAATATTTCTAAACTTGATGGAGAGCATGCTTTCCATTTAGTTGTTTTCCATATTGTATAGAAAACATGTCATTGGACATTGACATGTAAGTCCAATCCTAAGGGTTGGAAATATCCAAGAAAAGTTATAGCATGAGCACATTATAATTTGATAGTGTTATAATATGCTTACATCATAATGTGAGTAGATTTATTTGCATGTAAAAATATTAACAGTCAAAAAGTATGCGCATCTCATAATTTTGGACCCACATGATCTATATTACCCTACAAACTATGCATTCTATAACATACAAACACACCTTTTATGGTTTTGATAAATTACAATCATTGTTTAACTAATAAATCACCTTTTCTTCTTTTATTGATAGAAAATATTAAAATTGCAGGTTTTAAAATCAAATTTGATAGTTTGAATTATCATTTTTATGTTTTAAAGAATTTAAATGATTGTTTTCATGTTTTTTTATTTGAATTTGATAATTATAAATTATTATTATTATTATTACCAATTGGATACATAATTGAATATCATACCAAGAAAATTAATCAAGCACTCAAATATTGGAGGAGCATGATGTCAAGAACAAATGAGAGAACTTTGTGCAATTAAGAAATTAAATCCTAAAATTGAACATACATCATCTTTTCCATCTCAATTTGATATATGAAACAAATTCCTCAAAAGCTAATTGAATTTATTTAACTGCAAAGGTCGTACTATCATACTTGATTATATTTTGATATCTCAAGATGTCAATATAACCTTTCTATATGTATCACCTTGAATGCCCTTATCCGACCATACATTCTACTTTTAAAACTATAAGTCATAGAGAAGGAAAATATTCTAGGAATACATAGTTTGATAATTAATGCCAAAACCTTCACCTCACACTCAAGGACCTCCTTAGACACATGACCATATTACTAAGTTAAGAGTATTCATAAAACTTATCACACTACACTATATTGTAGAAATAGTGATAATTTATTTTTTCCCATCACCATAACATGATATATGTCCATTCTATTGTTTAGGTTACTCACAATGACACAAAAACATGGTCTTCTTCATATACATTTCATCTAGTTGATTTCTTGAAATTCATGGTGATTTTCCAAGTCACATGTGAAGTCTCTTTCTCACCTCAACTTGATCAAATTGAAAAAAAAATTGTCTATGTCAATAATTATTGGTTGTAAATGTTTATAGTCATTTTAAATTTGAATCACTTATCAAGTTAAAGTAGTCAATTTGTGGTCATAGTTACAAGTGGTTTGTATTTAAGTTTAATCTCTTCAAAGTGTCACACATTTGTCTAATCTAAGTTATAAAATCTTGTCAACTTGATAATCTATGTATTAAATGATCTTAATGGAAAAAATATAGGTTAGAATGAGACAAGTATATCACCTTGAGGTACTTTCTAACATCTTTACTTTCCACATAGCTCACAATTTCACAAAGAGGCTTAGAAAGTTAATAATAGGTCTTTAAAGGGGTCTTCATGTTTCAAGCATGTTGCTTTCAAGATAATTTTGAGTTTTATCACAATCACAATTGGTTTACAAGTGTGAATTTATAGTTTCAACATATGATCAATAATTATTGTGTTGTGTACAAGATTCTTGGAAAGTTGGAATAGTTGGCTCATGGTGATATTTTAACTCATTCTTGTTCAATTTTACATAAATAAATGGAATCCTAAGATTTAAATATAATTTTTAGTTTGCCTCTTGGAAGTTGTATTTCATATTTTGTAATTTATGTACATAGTATCAAGTTGATTCCAAATGTGGTTTCATTAAATTCACCAAAATTTAAATAATGTGATTAGTTGAATTGTTTGGTTAGGGGAAACTATGAGGTCTTAATATTTATTCACATCCACGGCATTAGAAGGATGCCTCACATACATCAAATTTTAGAGGCTAGTTGATGCAATCACAAGTCATAGATACAAGACATTTAAATATCATACAAATTTAAACTTTCATTTTATTGCAAATTTATTTCCACTTTTAATTTGTAAAAAAAAAATGATATTTAAATAATCTTTAATCCAATTTAAATTGAAAAAAATAAGAATGGTAAGAAAAATGTTAAAATATCTATTTATACATAAATGTTTATTACAAATAAGAAAACAAGAGAAATGTAGAACTTCAATAGACATTGGTCTAAAATGACAAATTCCAAAATCCTACAATAAAATACAAATTTAAAGACAAAATGGAGGGAACATTCTCTAAAAATAGAGGTCCTTATATCCTTCCAAACCCCTCAATAATGAAAGACATAAAGAAAGAAAAAAGTAGAGTGTTCTAAAATCCTTTTATAAAGGGCAGAAAAGTGGTCTTGAGGAAAATAAGGAAAAATACAAAACAAAAAGAAGTGGAGTCTTGAGGGATATAAGGAAAATTACAAAACAAAAAGGTTCCTTCAGTCTCCATTCCCCCACGTATATGAAAGTTTCGCAAGTTTGTAGTAAAAAGAAAACATCAAGGAACAAAGACTCTGAACTTTTGCTCCCCACTCGGACATTCCAACATCCCCTGAAACTTAACTTCTCAAATATTTTATTACACTTGTACTTTACATTTTCTTATGACTGCCGAAATGACGGCTTTGGAATAGAAAATGCACAAAATGGATTCTATTGAATGCTATTTGCAAATCCTCTGTGCATGCGTAGAGATTACAAGATACATTTAAACTAGATTATAAACTTTCTAAACAGGATATGATTTAGAGCCAGTGCTTACAATAGGTTTTAAATGGAAAGGAAATTTTTCGTTAGACATTACAGCTTGAAATGCTCATGCCTAAACGACGCTCAAGAACAAGGTGTAAAGCCATACTCCACATCCTTCACCATCATCGTATGATCTTTATTGAGATTGGCAATTTTCAAAAAAGGAACATATGTATGTAAAATGTGGAGGCAGATACAAGGTAAGGGAGAGGGGTCTATAGTGGGCCACCTTAATTTCACACTTCTCAAAGTCTTTTGTGAAAATTTCAAATCACTCCTAAATTTGTACAGCACCTTATTTGGCAAGTCCCCTATTTATAAAAATTGGTAGGCCACATCATCAAATATGATGCCACATCAACATGCTTTTTGTCAAGGTATCCAAAATGACCCCAAAAAAAGGCGAGACCAATAGTGGGTCACTAAGTCATATATTATTGGTGGATTGATGTGGCATCAAATGATTTGTTAGTTTGTGTACTTTATGGATAAAAGTGTTTTGCAATTGAATGTTAATTGTAAGTTTATTGGATATTAAGCCTACCCACTAAGGGGCCCACTCAGGCCTACTTCTATACCCACCATTGGACCCCTACCCACTATGGACCCCTTTCCTTTAGTGAGTTGTTCAACGTGATGTCTTAAGTTGAGATTTTTCATAAAAAGTAATGATTGGTTAAGATGTACAAAATTGAAATGTATTGTATTTGTGGTTTTGTTTTTAGTTGTCTATTGTCATCTTTATGTCATTCCGTATTTTTGATACATGAAAGCTTTTATTCTTATGTACTTAGGTATTGCAAGTTTATTTGCTAGTCTTTTTTATGGCTTTAAATTATTTCAATCTGACATGTCATGTTGGTGTTAATGGTCTACAACTTTGAGCAATGGCACGATCAAATAAATATCCCTAAAAATTTGTTCTAATAGTTTCCCACTAGGTAGGCACTTTGACCATCTAGTAGATGTAGTTTTACTCATCCTTGAATTTAATAATGTATGCAAATGATTAGAGCATTTTACTTTGATAGAGTATTGTGTTGGGAGAACTCCCCTAGAAAGCATGCTTCGTGAGTGGGTTAACAAGCATTAGGCTCTGTATAGGGTTTGTCTTGATACTATTTAGAACTTTGCCAAAGGGTTTCTTTTTTTTGCTTTGCTAAGGCCAGCCATGTTGAGGCTATTCTCATGCATGGTCTGTTGTATGTCTATGCATCTTTGTTAGTCTTTCAACATGGATGTTTGATCTTGTCATCTCAAATGAAAAGATGCTTCATGTGTTAGTTTGTTTTGAGTTCCTTGGTATCCCTTCCCTATTGAAACATTTTAACAACCAGTGTTGCTTTCTTATTAAAAAATGGTGACATATCTTTTATGTATTCTTTTTGTTGAAGAAACAAGATTAACATTGGTAAAGTGAGAAGAGTGAAATTCAAATAAAGGGATTAACTATACACAAGTGGTTTCTTATTTAACATAGAAATGAAGCATATATTTAAAATTGATAGTGAATTACTTTGACAATTGTAAGTAGTGGATTAGGAGAGAAGAGAATAAAAAAAATATATGTTGAGTGTAAAATTATTTGAATTTACAAGTGATAGATAAAATTTATTTCGTATTTGTTAATCTCAAAGTTTTTTTTTTTTTTTTTAATTATGTATTAAGTTTACAAGTAGAAATTTATTATGTTACGATCAAATTTCTACATGAAAAATACACCTAAATTGTAAAGTAAAAATTGAATGAATTATAATCATAATAGAAAAATATCTAAATTGAACTATAATAAAACTTATGAATACTATATAAAATTTAACTGTAACAAATAATGAATTAATTATCAAAAAATACTAATTTATGTAATAATTTAAATTTATAAAACTTAAATTATCAAATCATTAAGCAAGTTCGTATCTCATTTCAAATATCTATAAAAAAAAAAAAATTGCTTAGTATTGGACCCACTAAGGACTACTTCTATCCCGAATATTGAACCCTGCTCCATTATGGGCCCCTCTCCCCTAGCTTAATTAATATTTCAAAACCTATGGTGCGAGGGCTTACATTAGAAATAAAAGATTTTTTTTTATGTTAAACAATACTGAAATTTTAAAAAATGATTTTGAAAACTACGAGGAACTGAAATATAAAGTATAATAACAATCTGTTCTCCATTTTCAAGGGTAGATGAGGACAAGAAACATGAAAATTCTAGAGCATTTAGCTTTTGTTTGTTAGGAGATTAACAAAATAATTGCGATTATGCGAAACTGTTATTTTAATTTGTAATTTTATAATATATTTTTATAATGTTTAAAATTTTCTGGGTGATGTAACCCAGAAATGTAACTAAGGAGGCTCGATCCTGTGATCTGCTGAGATTAAGGTGACGGCTACATAATTTTCTCTATATATTAGACAGATACATGTTATTGTTTAAAGAGTAAGAATGGAAGATAAGAGAGAAATAAAAGAGTGGTTGAAGCTCAATTCAGATGGCTCTGTGCTACGCCCTCCACATCCCACCACGCCTGCATCTTCATGCTTTACAGACGGCGTTGCCTCCAAGGACGTCATTCTAAATCCGGAAACCGGCGTCTGGGCTCGCATATATAATCCGGAAACCACTTCTCAGAAACCGCCTCTATTGATCTATTTTCACGGGGGAGGATTCGCGGTTTGTTCCACAGCCTGGGTAGAATACCACACATTTTGTCACAGTTTGTGTAAAACCGCCGGTATGATGATAGTGTCGGTGGATTACAGGCTGGCACCGGAGAACCGGCTACCGGCGGCCTACGATGATTGTATGGAGGCCATCGAATGGGTCGCGAAGCAAGCCGCCGGGAGAGCAGAATTGTCGGAGGAGTGGCTGTCGCCGTCCGTCGTTGATTATTCCCGGTGTGTTTTGGCAGGAGAGAGCGCCGGAGGGAACATCGTTTACCACGTCGGACTGCGAATTGCTGACCTAGACGTGAACCCGTTAATGGTGAAGGGACTCGTTGCTATTCACCCTTTCTTTGGGGGTGAGGAATGGATAGAATCGGATAAAGGACAAGAGATGATCGAGTTCGTAGAAAAGTGCAAAAGGGCTTGGAGTATGGCTCTCCCGGTGGGGTCCAGCAGAGACCATCCCTTCTGTAATCCGGCGGTTTCGCCCCTGGAGCCTGGTTTGAAATTAGCACCGGTTTTGGTGTTGGTAGCAGGGAAAGATAAACTTAAAGAAAGAGGGGTGATGTTTTATGAGTATCTGAGAAGTTGTGGGAAAGAAGCGGAATTGATGGTGGAGGAAGGTGGAGTCCATGCTTATCACATCTTCCTTCCTCAATTTGAAGGCACTCTGCGTCTTATACACCGTATATCAGACTTCGTTAAAATGTGCTGAACATTTTTAAAATTAGTCTTCCCGAATGTGATTTTCTTTTATTATGAGTGGATGTAGAGGTAGCACAAGGCCAGCCCAGGAATTTCAAACCAATCATGCCTCTTAAATAAAAATTTGTTGACATAATTTTTTTTTTATTGCTTGTAATTTTATGTTTAAACAAATATTTTAAATTGGAAAAAGGTTTCAAAAGTCATATTTTCTACTCCTTTATAGGCTTTGTCCACTTTTTGATCTCACATCCAAGATGATGCTAGCTAGTTCTTAATAGAGACATCGACCTTTTTGCCTTCCGCTTGATTTTTTCTCATATGTGGTTTTTTCATCATAGTTTCATGCAAAGTTAAACTCTTTGATATAGTATGCTTTCTTTTGCCTAATTTTCTTTGTTTACATGGTCATCTTGAATAGTTCTCACATACTTTTTTATTTCCTCATTAGTGTTTGGACACTCTTGCATGTTAATGTCTCATTGACTCATCCACTTGTCATGTTCTATTTCATATGTATGTGCTTCTTTTTTCTTATCTCTTCATCCACCATTTTGGGCCAAAGATGGTTCTCCATGTGCTTTATGTCTTTTTTAGATAATTCAATGTCCAAGCCATAATCGATGCCTTCAAATGGAAAATGCCTATTTCAAATAATAGAATCTCATATTGAAGTGAAGTTATTGATTTTGAGGCTACTTGTGATTAAATGCATTCATATTGTCTCTATTTGCATTCATTTTCTATATCTAACACATTGCTACCCCCAAACTTCACACTCATAAAGGACTACTATTGTGACAAGAAATCCAAATAGCATTCTTTTGGTTTTCTAACCCCATAATTTTTCATTCTTGCACCTATTTTATAGTGAGTATAAATCCCTACACCCCCTTTAATTTGTTTTGCCTTGCATATCTCTCAATTGATCCTAAAGTGAAAATGAGGCCCAAGGTAATTGCATTCTTCCACTATTTTCAATGGGTTTCCCTTGAAAAGGAAGTTAGTTTTTTTATTTTCTCTTTAATGAAAAGATCACAATTTCAATTTTTCTAGCATTAACTTGCATTGTGACCTCCTTAGTAGAAGAGCTCCAAAGTGCTCAAATTATCTCTCAAAGACCATTTGCATACAAGAAGAAATTTATTACGTTTCTAGCAAGTTGAATGCCCCCTTCACCAGATTTGTCTACCCACTCCTTTAGCTTATCAATGTATAACCCAAACTAATTCTTGGGGGAGAAAGGACATCTTTACTTGACACCAATGTCACTTCCAAAGAATTTTGATGTTCCTCCACCTATTCTAATTATTTCTTTGACCTACTCATAAAGCTTATGAATTATTGCTCTATACTAATATAGAATTCCAAGTTCCCCCATCGTATTCTATAATTCCTCTAGGAACCATGTCTAATACTTATTAAAATTCAACAAAGCATCATGAAGCTCTTCTCCTTAGATATCCCATACATTTTACAATCAAGTATATATGGGTGATGTTATGGTCAATAATGGAATACATTAGTTTAAAATTGACCTTTCCCTATTCTTTTTTCCCTCTTTTTCTAGTCAAGTAATAATCTTATGCCCTACCATGCTCCTGATGGTTTTCCAAGAAAATGATTTGATCATGATAGTGTATTATTTTGATAGCTTATTGATATATTTACTTCCATAGGGGGATATTGACATTAATTGTCCACTTAGTTTGGAAGCCTTCTTGCATAACATCATTGAAAATTCTTTTTGTGTACTACGATGACCTCTAATCCCCATTTTAAATATTTTTCTTTCAAACCATTTATATCTTGTGCTTCACTCCCTACTAGAGTCTTTGTGCCTTAAGTGAGCTCTTATTTACAAAATATATCACTTAAGTTTATATCTTGTTAGAAACTAGTTCTTTCCTTTTTATGTTCACATATTTTTCCATTTCACACTTGCCTTCTTATTTTCTTTGTCCATCCCAAGTTCTCTTTGTTATCTTACACTCTCCATCATACCATACGTTTGTTATAAAAGTACATATAGATCTTTTCAATGCACTTAATTCTTTGTGAATATAGGGAGTCAACATAGGGTGATCCCACAATCGTGGTTTGCACACTTTTCTGGGAGATTCTAATTTTTACTGAAATCACATATTTTTAGAAAATATAATGGTTTAAGCCTTGAAAAGTTTCATTTTAAGGATTCCAATTGAATAGGGTTTGATCAAACCACCTTAGATCAACCCCCATTGGATAGAACCCCACTAGTTTTAAACCATACATATAACGGAGTCTCCTTTAAACCTATCAAAATGCTGATAAAAAACCACTTTTGATTTACCTTTTGGGGGATCAAATGAATTCATTTAAAATATATTTTTTGTAAGTATATAGTCCTTGTCATAAGTTTCCAAAAAATTATAATTTTAAATGGGTAAAAGCACAAACTGTCACACTTTCAACCAACTTATCAACACAACTGAATTTAAGTATTTCTAACTAAAAATCATTTTTTCTCAAACATATAATCTAGTAAGATTCATTCTAGCTAAGTTAGATACTTCCACAACTTTTTCAACTAAAATTGTTGGCTAAAAATATATGGAGCACCACTTTGAGTCCAATTTACCAAAAAAATAAAATTATTTGAAAAACTTGAAGTTTCAATAACTACTACTAATGTAAATAATTTTTTTTAAAAATATAAAAATACCCTTTTGTAGATCCATAAGTTTAGTTTTCAAAAATATATTTATTTTAATAATTTAATTATTTTTATATTTTATATTTTATTTTTACTAAAAGTAGGTTATCACACAAAATATTAGGTTGATTACCATGCCAAGGAAAAATACTAAAACTTATTAAAAAAATTGAAAAAGTATGATGCACTAGATAAAAGAATCTATTTAAGATGGTATAATTTTTTTTCATTTTAGATAAATATTTAATATGAAAGTTGACATTCGATGAAAGTTTGTTTTTATTCACGCACATTTTAATATTTATTTAAAAATATATGTTTATCAAAATTGGAAAAAAAAATATATCCATGCACTAAAATTTCAAGTTATAAATACACACAAAAAAATTTGAAAGAAAAAATAATAAAATTTACTATAAAAAGTTTGATGTCCCATGCAACTCAATTTTCGATTTTATCAGCAACTAAATTATAGCTTTAATTTATTAAAAACTAGTTTAAAATATATTTTTAATTTTTTAAAAATACAAACATAAAATATACTAAAAAATACATATTTTACTAGTTTACATCATTTCAAAATTCAAAACATATATGCCACTTTTTAGTGATTCAGTTTAAAAATTGGATCATTGGCCTTTCCTTTATAAAGTGTGACACAACTTTCTTTTACCCAAATAAATTTAATTTGATTATTATATTTATTTTTTATTTCTTGTGAATGTAGGTTTTTCATCGAAAATCAAGCTCTTTATTCTTCACATGTGGAAAAATAGTAGATTATCAAAAAGAAATCTGGAAAAATATTTATGCACTAGATATTGATGTCCTTGATCCAACAAAATAAATAAATTGAATTTCGATACATACAAAAAAAGTTACGTTTTAGCTAGTAAATCATGTCTAAATTATAACTAGTTTGACTTTGAAACTTAATTAAGAAAAAAAGTGTTCAATGAAATCCTATGAAACCAATTCCATGCACTAGATATCATAGTTATGAATCTAAATTCAAAAAATATATAATTTTATCCTTCATAGAAAAAAAGTTATGTGTTAGCCAGTAATGTCACTCTTTAAAAAAGGTCTTTACTGTTAAAAACTACTTTTCGAAGGAGATGGAAAAAGAAGTGCAATCTAATTCCAATTTTTTTGAAAAAAATATATTTAGAATCTATAGACAAAATTTCACAAATCACTAGTTTGCATCATCTTCAAATTCCTCATGGTTTAGCCGCTATAGGTGCCTAAAAGTGAAGATTTAGTTAAAAAAATTAGTTCAATGTCCAGTTTGGCCAAAAATTGTAAACCAGTATTGTGGGATCACCCCATACTTTTGTTTATTGGATCACTTTTCATACAATATGTACTATTATTTTCTCATTAAGAGTGTTTTTCAACCACTTTCCTAAGGATTCTCGATTCTCATGAGTCTTGAGGATTGTACCTTGAAGATGTGTTTTCTTTTGATTGTGGTGGGCTTGTTCTTCTTTTAGATTATTTATGTGCATGCCAAGATTTATATATACTATATTATGATCCAATTTTAGTTCTATCGTGTTATCCTCATTTTATACCAATTTGTGCAAAATTTTAACCTTTTTACATCTATTAAAAAAGGATGTGTCATCAAGTTGATTTCTTGAAATTTTATGTTGGTCTTCCAAGACACATATGAAGTCTCCTTCTCACCTTAGCTTGATCAAATTGAAAACATGATTATTTATGTCAATAAGTATCAGTTGCAAATATTTATAATCATTTAAAAATGTTGAATCACTTATCAAGTCAAATTAGTCATTTTGTGGTCATAGTCACAAGTAGTTTGTAGTTAAGTTCAATGTTCTCCACAAATTCATATTTATCAAGTCATAAAATCTTGTCAACCTAATATTCCATACAAATGATATTATTGGGTGAAATATGGGTTTAAATATAATGTGACAAGTATATCACCTTAGTACTTTTTGACATCTTTATTCTTGTCATAGGTCACAATTTCACAAAGTCACCAAATATCTCAAAAAGTTGATAATAGGTGTTTAAAGGGTTCTTCAAGGTTCAAGAATGTTGGTTCCTGGATAATTTTGAGTTTTATATTAGTCAAAATTGATTTTAGGCATGAATTTATAGTTTTGATACGTGGTTATGAATTATTGTGCACTGTATAAGCTTCTTGGAAAGTTCAAAAAATCATTCATTAAGATATATTTATTCATTCTTTACCAATTTTGCATAAATTAATGGAATCCTAAGGTTTAAATGCAATTTGTAGTTTGCCTCTTGGAAGTTGTAACTCATAATTTTTAATTTATACATGTGAAAGATAGAAAATGGTCACTCTATGGTTTAGGACATAGAACAACAAGTTTTATACACTTCTTATTCAAGGAAACCCCAAAGATCTTAATCCAAGAATGGAATGATGGAAAGAGATCTACAATAGAGATGTCCTAGGGTTTGATTAGAGGCTAAAAGGGGGTTCACCACCAAGCTAGGGCTTGGAAAGACAAGTAATATGCAAGACCTAATATCAAAACCTAATGATATGCAAAACTTCACTAAATGACTTGGAACTAAATGTAAATTAGAATAGTAAACTAAGAAGTCAGAGATGTGCACCTGGAAACCTGAATATGCTCGAAACAAGCTTTGAAATGATGAGAATATGAATTTTAGGGCATACTAGGACTCTACACCAGGCTGGGCATATTAATCCTAGACTAGGGTTTTTGGACTGTAACAGAAATTTGGCAATGTTGACTCAGGATCTTCAAAAATCTGGAAAATCTCCTGTACTGAGATTCATACGCCACTTGTGGCATATCAATCCCATCTTGCTTTCTCAGAAATTCAAAGTCTAGATCTGCTCTCCAATCTCTACTCTTTATTCCTGGGAAATTTAATTTCCAAATCTGAACCTGTAAAAAAACCTGCAAAATAGAATATAGTGTTGATTTGCTTATGGGGGGTCCGCCTCGATCAAACCCCTAGTTTGGTAATTAAACCTTGATAGAAACAATGGATCTTGAAATTAAATGTGAAGAAAAACCCTAATCTTAAGTGCATCTAAGACTAGGAAATCTGAAATGCAATGCAACCCTATTCTAATGTGCTAGAATGAGATGCATGAATGAAACATGATGATGATGACTCACTTTGGGAGATGTCTAATCACCCTAATAAGACATAATGATGCATGTACCTTCCTTAGGCTGAAAGTAGAGTGATAATGGAAGATGGAATCACTTAGGAAACAAGTCATTAGGCTTGGTTTGATGGCTAGTTGCATCTCCCCAAACTATAATCCATCATGATGCAACATAGGCAACCATAATCAATCCTTGAAAATGCTAGATCTTGAATGAAAGTAAGCTTGAAGACCTGCAAAAACACAATTATGCTACTCCAAGACTTCAACCTTGCTTTCTCTTGAAAACTTGAATGCTTTTGTGAAAGTATGCTTGAGTGCTTAGATCTTGAATTGCTTTCTCTAGATGAAAATAATGACTTGAGAGATTGTTTATATATGAATTACACCTAATTTACCATTTATTAGATCTCAAATGTCGACATCAACCAAAATTCTGAATTAAAAACTTGAATTTCCCACTCAAACCCTAAAAATGGACCACATGGGACTCATACGCCACTTCTGGTGTATGGGTCCCACCTAGGGGGACTCATATGCCCAAGGAGGCATATGAGTTCCACCCTAGTTTTTCGGGGTGGGCCAATGATGGTTTGTTATAAAATTTAATGCTTTTATTGACTTTTTAGGATTTTAGTTGAAATAAGCCTTGAGATCTGAAATAAAGGGTCTTAAGGGCCTATTAATGTTGTTTTAAAGAGTATTTAATGCAAGGGTGCACTAAAATAGGTCCAAATTAAGTGTGAAATTGTACCATCTCCAAGAGCATACAATTTTATGCACTACATTTATCCCCCACTTTAGCGCCCATATGACTCTACGCGCATATGCAAGCTAAAGGAATTCGAACAATAAATTTCATAAAAGGATACTCATATAGATTCATTCACAACGTGGGAGAATGAAGCCCCCACTGTAGCTATCTACAAAACCACAATGTTAGGAACCACATCGTGCAACACAAATTCAGTAGTCAGTCAAAAATCCTCTTATCTAACTTCTCATAGAAATCAAATTTGAGGGTAGATGTATGACCCCCTTGATTTCGCTTGCTTTACGGAGGTGGAATCAAGGTAGCAGTCTAACCGCATCGAATTAGATAAGTCTAATCATAGGGTATTTCCAAGTACCATACCACATAGTGATAGACATTTGATGAGAATGGGAGAAAAACCATAATTCCAACGTAACAGATAATGTCGAAAACAAAGTTCGCTAGCTCCCGGTATGCTAGTTTGAGTGAAGAAGCACTTTTTAACCCTAATATGCAAATGACCTAATTTAAACATATATAAGAGTAAAAAGTGAAATAATTTATAATCATTTTGTCTTTTACCTTCTTGCAGCTTGACTTTATTGGAGATTGAGTGAAAATGTTGACCGTTCATGAGTATGTGCCTCTGAGACTCGAGAGCCTATGGGAGGAGGTAGCTCGAGGCGACCTTCATCATCAAGTGAGTTGATTTTTTTGTACCTTAGCTTTGTTTTTACTCATTTATTTTATGATTTTATGCATTTCTAGATGGATTTAAGGCCCTAGAAGAAAATTTTGTAAAGCATCCCTTTTTTTGCGAAGTGTCCCCTTTTTTCGCAAAGTGTCCCCTTTTGTCGCAAAGTGTTCCAATTCTTCGCAAAGTGTCCCAAAAGGGAAATAAAGTGTCTAGGACCCTTAGAGAAGTACACTAGAACAACTTTAATACACTTTTTGACAGTTGATGTGTAGATTTGAGATTTTAGAATGATTATATGACATATTTTTGCTTTTTGTTAGACTCCACCTCGGTCACAACAGCGTCTTAGCATCAAACAATTTTGCTGCCTACAAGACGTAGTCTTGACATTATCAGAGGAAAACACTCAAATTTTATAGACTATTGGGATTTATTGGGCATACCTCATGCCTCCCATGAGGTACCATGACACCATGTTGATGGCATTAATGGAGATATAGGATGCCGATACCTGCACATTTTGTCTACCCACCAATGAGATGATGATCACCCTAGAGGATGTACATCACATCCTTTAAGTTCCCATCTGAGGCAAGACCGTGCACTTCGCAGGGGATCGTACATATGCACAAATGCGAGTAGATATAGGGTATTTCCTGGGAGGAACTGTTTAAGATGAGATTGTAGGGCCACGTATTGAGCTAGCATGGATACTCTATGCATAATCACCAGCCTTGAGATGGATCATGATGTTCACAATAGCACTAGTACTCATCCCTGATGGTCGGGGAGCACACCTAGACAAAGGTCTTGCTCACATGATTAGGCAGGTGGAGCACCACAAGACTATATATGCCTAGGGTCGTAGCATTCTTGCAGATTTGTATTATGATCTAGGGTCATTTGCATACCATGAGGTCGACAACATGGTACATTATATGTTATCACAAGTTTGGTGCCTAGAGAATATCACATGCACTAGGTCGACATGGTTTCCATCTATATCAACCTTAGGATATCCACGTGTCTTCAACTATCCACTGGGGTGATCATTGTAGTATGGGGATTTACATTTTTTGAGAGTCAGATTTGATCAACTAGATTAGGAGGAGATCTTGTGGAGACTGTACCAGTTGATACCATAATGGTCGGATGAGACCCAACAGTTGAGGAGGATGTAGATGGATAGATTTCTACTGCATTGACACGATTACATAGTAAGACCATTCTACTATGATCGTGTTATGTGGCAGTTTAGGTAGATACGAGTATCACTAGTAGCACAACCCTTCTACAAGCAATCAATGTAGAGTGCTTAAATGCCCAGAGATACAAGAGGATTCACCTCTGATGATGTCATCTGTAACAGTGACTCAAATGATGATGATCATGATATTCCCTTGGTCTCTGATGTTGATGACATTGGTGCGACAAATGCATACGAGGAGTGGTGGGCAGTAGCATGACCAGCTCTTGTATTTCACATGGATCAACCTATGGGTTTTGTAGGACCACTTCCAAATCAGAGGGATGAGGAGGAGACAACTAAGGAGATAGGGCTTAGTGCTACTAACCTATTTGCAGATGAGATAGATGAGAACTACGATGAGGAGGCAGACCTCGATTATGAGGAAGAGGAGGACGAGGAGGAGGAGCAACTAATGAGTGAGGGCAATGACACAACAGATGAGGGTCTAGTTGCCCACAAGTGGAGAGATCCAACTCCCACTCGTGTTACCAGATCACATTTGACAATCATGGCACACACCAACACTTACGATCATGGAGAGGATAGTGCATCATCCATGCCTCCTACATAGGATGAGACTGTCTTTACACAACTAGCCAGAGATCTAGGTGATGACCTTTTATTTATTGTTATGGTTATTCTTATGTTCATGCTTATGCTTTTAATTTATATATATCATGATGTGTACTGATTATCTTTATGATTTCTACCTTGCAGGGTCTATGAGAGATTTGTAGGATCTCTACCAATAGGTAGCTATAGAGATAGTGCCTCCTTTAGTCTTTGATCAGGCTATTAGTATAGACTATGTTCCCCCACCCATCGTGAAGCAAGACCCAGAGTTGTTTGAGCCTTATGTCAGATTGAGAGCAACATATGAGGGTGCTACGAGGCGCATTGATTGAGTTGAGGCTTCCTATGAGGAGATTCGGTCATCTTGAGGTCCAACGAAGGTTGAGAGACTTAATGCAGAGGTAGCTAGGATATAGGCAGACAGAGACCGCATAGAGTGAGAGTGCCTAGATGCCATTGGATGGGAGACCGTGATTGTTGGATGAGCACATGGTCTACAAGATGCTTTGGATGCTCTTATTAGTTCACGATCATGATCACATACTACCATCTCTCAATGAACTATCCCTAGACAAATGTGATCACCAGATCTTGAGGGATCCAGTAGCCATAGGTTGCCCTAGCATTGTATATTTGATGTCAACATGTACTCAAAACTTTGATATATATATATACTCATTTGATGTTTGATTATTTATGCTTATGCATTTTAAGTTAAATGGCAATGTGATAAATATCAAATAATCTTTGTAAGACTATTTAATAAATGTCTGCATGATGTAACATGCTTTATGTGATCTAATTAAAACCATTCTAGTTTCTTTTAGATACGACATTGTGATTGAGTATGTTATGCTAAATTAAATACACTATGACCTAATTGTAGAACATTAAATGCATATAAGGATCTAATCTAACACAACATATTGGATTATCTTGAATAGTATGAAACCTAACGTAAACACTTAAAATTAATTTAAATAATTACTTTAGTATTCATGACACACAAATAATTATTTTTCAAGAATGAAGCAATGTGAGAGAACATAGAATGTTATCTATTAACTTTAACACTACTTCTTTATCATTCACACTATTCAAGAAGATTAGATATAGTACCAGTGCAAATGTGTGGCATTAATAAGTTATTTAAGAGGTGTACCATCCATTTCTGTTAATGTACTTGCTCTAGACCCATAACTTTCATTAATTATTTAAGGTCCTAACCAATTAGGGCTGAATTTTCCTTTTCCAATTAGGGTAGCATTGACATTACGTTGATATTCAAATAACACCAAATCACCTTTAGTGAATACCCAAGGAACAACATGATCATTGTAACTACATTGCAATTTTGTAGAATAAGCTTGGATATGCTCAAGAGTGTTAATGCGTTGTTCTTCAAGTATTTCAAGTTGATGCAATTGTTGTTCTTTATAAATATTGTCATCAATAAGTTCTTGAAGAGCTATTCTTAATGAAGGAATCTCTAACTCCAAGGGCATTATTACCTCGGTGCCATAGACAAGGTTATAAGGAGTATTCCCAGTGGATTTTCTTATACTAGTACGATAGGCCCATAATGCATAAGTTAACTATGTGTGTCAGTCCTTATTGTGTTTATTTACTGTTTTCCATAATATTTGCTCAAGGGTTCTATTAGTTGATTTGACTTGACCATTAAATTGTGGGTAGTAAGGTGTTGAGAAATGATGTTGAATGTTAAATGTTTCTAAGAACTTCACATAATTATTCTTAAATGGTGTCCCATTATCTAGAACCAATGTGGAAGGAAGTCCAAAGCAAGCAATAATGTTCTCCAATATGAAACAATATATTACATTGGCGGTTGTTGAACGAAGGGGAATTGCTTCCACCCATTTTGTGAAATAATCTATTGTGGTAATTATAAAGGTATGTCCAGTGGAAGGAGGTGAAATTTTTCCAATCAGATCCATCCCCCATACTGAGAATGGCCAGATAAGAACTTGGGCACGAAGCTTAGAAGTGGGAGCGTGAATCAAATTGCTATGTTCCTAACATTTGTGATATTTCTTAACATATTCAAAGCAATCTTTTTCCATATGCCTCCAATAATATCCTATGTGGACAAGTTTTTGAACCAATGATCTTCCTCCAAAATGACCTCCACAAGGAGGTCTGCATGAGCTTCTTCAAGTGTTATAGGGATTTTAGGTTGTTTAAGGCATCTAAGTAAAATACCATCAAAGGATCTTTGGTATAGCATGTTAGTGAGGATTATATATTTAGATGCGAGTTTGCAAAGGTGGTCTTGAGTGTTCTTTGTTGTCAACCCAAGAAAGGTACCTTCTTTTAAATAATTAAATATCGGTGTATACCATTCACTAGAGCTTTCCATAGTTGTTGATAAAACTTCCTTGACTTTAGATTCAAATTCACTCTCAAGTAGTTACCACTAACCTAGATAGGTAGTAGGTGATAAAATTCATTCTTGACTAGTTACCACTGACCTAGATAGGTAGTAGGTGATAAAATTCTATAAAATGGTCCCTAAATCATGAACTATCATCAGATGCTAGTGCTTTGCATAGAAATTTATTTATTGCACTAGTTTTTAGATAGTTGTAGCTCTAGAAAGGGCCAAACATCAAAAGAAATTGTATAAGACTAAGATAGATATAACATCAATATTGACAAAAAACATCATAGGAGGTAAGGCTTTAACATCAGAGACACCTAAATTTGGACACTTAATTTATCCAAATTTATCCCCTTTCATCTAAGCATCCCTTATTTGCATTAATTAAGTAATATCACTATTATTTAATTAATATCCTTAATGCCAAACCCTAAAGTATCTAGTTAAATAATTAAATACCTTCCTCTTTCATCAAATGAATTAAATAAATATCACATTTATTTAATTCCTCCTCATGTCACATCCTCCATCATTTTTATCTAATCCTAATTATTTCTCTTAATCTCATCATTAATGTGCACATGCCTAATCCTTGATTAGGATGTGTCACATCCTCCAACTTTTGCAAGTTGGCCTCTAACCCTCTTAGCAATCTAACCCTCTTTCTTAGTCATAATTAATTTATGATTAAGATGTGCACACCCCTAATCATCATTAGGGTCCCATCCTCCATAATTTCCCACTTGCCTCTAATGAGTCCTTAATTAGCCTAATCAAGTACTTGCACAACCTTAATCACCCAATTAGGTCATCTCTAATCCCCATGTCATTTATGGAAGGTGTCCTTAGTCAACTTCATTAAAAGCTTTCTCTTTTTGAACAAGGCATCTCCATTCCCCATGTGAATTTTTAATTCACATTTAATCTTCCAATGCACCCCTTGGAATTTAAAATTCCTTTCTCATCCCATGAGAATATTTGAGGAATTTTTAATTCCCCACCCACATGGGGATAAGGACCCCATAAAGCACTCCATTCCCCATGTGAATCTTTAATTCACATTTAATCCCCCAATGCACCCCTTGGAATTTAAAATTCCTTCTCTCATCCCCATGAGAATATTTGAGGAATTTTTAATTCCCCACATGTCCTCTCACCCACATGGGGATAAGGAGGAATCCCAAGGTACTTTGTCCTATCCTTCCACCTCATGTACACCTCACCTTTTAGGGCCATATCGCGTGCCACATGTCAAGATGTGAGGGCTTGTGAGTTCTCAACTCACCTTATCCCTACATCTTGATCATTGGTGGCTCAATCTTGGCCATCCATTTCTCTAGAGATTTCCAAAATCTCTATAAATACCCCCTCTTTTCTCTCATTTTGGAGGGAGATCATGCATTGTAGCCAAACTCTTGCAAAATTTCTCTAGAATTCATACTTAGCCATTTTCATGCTTTCATCCACTTCCATCCATCCTCACATCATCATCTAGCTTGCATATCTTGCCATCCAAGGAGCATACACACCAAAGATCAAAGGGCCAACCAAAGGATCGATTCGACACAAGGTAAAAGATTTCATTTTGTTGTTCTTATTTTGTGTTGATTCCAACTAGGCTAATCTTGAGGTGTAGGTAGTTTTAGTGTTATTTGTATTACTTTGTTTGCTGCTCATTTTCACCACTCAAACCGACCTATCACAAACACAATGGGTGAAAAAAAGGATAATGAAAGGGTTGAATGGAACTAAAAATACACTAGGGGAGAGGGATGGTAAACTAAGTTCAAAATGCAATGCAAAATTGCAAGGGTATGCAATTTATTTCATTATATATTTTTACCCTACTTGCATGCATAAATTAGTTTTATAACTTTGGCCATATCTAAAGGGATCCACACTTGAATTAGATGTTTAGAGATTTATGCATGTAGGACTCATACACACAATTGCAACCTATTTCTTTATAAATATACTTCTTTAGTGAGATTTTTTCAAATAGATACTTAGAGGAATGTGATGATGAGATTTCAAGATGTAAGTGTGTATGTGATTTAATTGGATTTATCTTTGGGTTATATTTTGGGTGCACTAACATTTTTACATGTATCTCCTATTAGTGAGATATAGTAGGCTTATCCCTAACCGCCATTAGCATATGCTAGTCAAATCCTTGTTCCAATTATTGTCTTATCTTAAAACATGAAGGTAATATCCCCTAGTTTTATAGAGTCTAAAAAAGAACATTTTTTTTTTTGTAATCCTATTTTTTTGGTCCAAAATCACTCTCTCCTTGTTTATGTTTCACTCTCTCTATCTAAGATACCTTGTTTCCTTATCTCAATTGGGGTTATTATTCTAGAGGAAAGGGTCTCCATTTTTTAGCACTAATGAAATAGTGAATCCACTAAGGAGAAACTCATATTAATCCTATCCTAGGTTACACAAAGTTGAAGACTCTACTAAAGAGAAAACATAGAAATATGTATACCTTGGTTTATGTGTGCTCTTGGATTTCCTCATTCTATGAGGTGGTGACTCTACTATCACAATGTCAAGATTTTTTTTTCTAGTGTATATTAGTGGTGCTACAAGTCATATTCTTATTTCATGCAACAAAAAGTTAAGGCACATAATTTTTAAATTTTTAAAATTAATTTAGTTCTCTTTTAGCATGACATATGTTTTATAATCATGGGTCATTTTTTAAGGAATACTTTAAGTCTAAGCCCTCATATGACTCATACTCAATATATGTTCCAATATGTAATGTTGATGAATATGGTTCTAATTACTATAATGATACCTCATCTAAATTCACATGTGATTATTCACCTAAAATTTAGAAATTTAATTTTTTTTTGCATTACCTGGACCCATCTAGGAAAGATCTTGCTAATTTAGTAAGATACATAAGTATTCTTGACCTAGGCTACAAGTGACCTCACAATCATTTTGCATCTACAAGTGCCCAACATGTTACAACAAAAATGTTTAATACTAAGAATGGTGATTTTATTTCCAATTTCAATGAGTTATATGCACATGTCTAGGACCCTACCCCTTTGGGTCATGGTCTAAAAAACCTCAAAATATAGGATGGTGAGTCATTTTTAAAATTTCATAACAATTTTTTCTATTATAATAACTTCCCAAATGAATGTAAGACTAATGAAAGTGTATGCATAGACACATATTGTGAGGCTTTCCATCTTGGTGCAAGTTTAATTACCCCTAAATATGTTACAAGTTTAAACATAGCTTTGTTTGATCCAATCTATTCAAGCCTCATGCATCATAAGCCTCCCACCTCAAAATCATGTTGGAGATGAACTTGCTACTTTCGATAGTTAGTTTGATAGGTCAATTCATGAATGTGATGGTGTTGATGCAATAGGTGGAAGTAGGGAAGTTAAATAACAAGAGCTATAATATTCATTATAAGTTCTTTCCCGTTTTATTGATCTTGGAGATGATGATGTTTTTTCCCTCCTTATTAATGAAGTATTTATTTCAAGTGTTCCTACTCACGAATATTTTTTCTTGGATAACTTTTTGTAGCTTGTCTTGGAGGATTTATCTTCTACTAAAAAGGATATTAGGGACACATTTTTAAACTCACTAAATAAGAATGGTAGTATTAAAATTTTGTCTACATGTGATTCTAAATTTGTGTCCATTGAAAGAAGAGAAAGATCAACTTATCGATCAATTTATTAATAGAAGAATTTATACAATGGGTTGCAAAGAAGAGCTTGAAACAAGGAAATAATTTTAAAGAAAAGACCTTTATTGTGAAGTTCCTCAAGATTATTCACATATTGATTGTGTAGATGATGGTATTGGTCAAGTCTCTCACTCATGCATAAAGGAGTATAATAGCATGTTAAATTATGACTACGAAGGTATAGGTGAGATTCAAAGTCCAAGTCATCTTGAAACTAAGTTTGGATTTGTGCCTAATAAATTTTCATCATGGATTAGGCTCCTTTATTATTTGGCTTGATAGTATATATGGTCCTAATGGTAGGTTTAATTATGGCTCATCAAGAATTAATGATAACATGATATTGATAGTGCATGAAATATTTTTTACAAATAACTGGTCAACACACTATCAATTAAGGGTTGTTCAACTCTTTCACCAAGATTCTCTTTGACAAAGGCATGTAGTGTGTTGAAATTTATCCATGGCCTTGTACCATATATATTTTTTGTAGGGTTTTACCTATAAACATTTTAAATTTCTTTTACAACCATATAGTATCTAGAATTCTTTATGTGACTATAAGATGCACACATCTCCAACTAGAGCCAATGTTAAAACCTACCTTAATAGTCTAAAAGTTTCTAAGTATGGTATGGTGTCATGTTTAGCAATTTATCTTAGCTATGCCCATTATTGTTAATTGATCATATAATTCCTTCAATGGGCCCCATTATTCAAACTCATGCTTGGTGTTGTGCTTTCCCTCCTTTACATCCTTTTCATTGCACCTAAATATCTCAAAGCATATAAATTTCTAAGTGTTCAAGGAGTATATTTATTTATGGCCTTTGTTAGGTTTTTAAACTTCTCTCTACCAACATGCTTTCCTTCCATTTATCACTTTTTCTCTTTTCCCTTAAGCTCAAGCCTTAAGAGATATTTTTAACTTTATAACACATAAGTGGTAAAACTAATCTCTAAACCTCGATGTCTTCTAGTGCATGTGTTTCCTCTACTCTCTAATACCTAGCATGATTTTTCTTTTTATTTTCTCTTAGCATCAGGTATTCCATAATATCTATCCACACTTTCTTTGGGTATCCCATCTTTGGACTCCTAGAAATTTGTATTCCTTATTCATAATGGAATGAGGTGTCACAAATCATTGAACCCCAAACCCCAATTGTCACCTAGGTCTTCTTCTTCCTATGGCATTCTTGTGTCAAGGATCCTAATTCTCTATTCCCCACTTCTCTTCAAAATGCATCAAGTATTCATTTTATCTAATCTCTTACCATTTTTTCTCTTAAATTGTACATTTTCAAGCCTCTCCATCCCCAGCTCACCAAAGTGTATCAGGTATTTGGTATTCCTAAAACTTGATCCCTATTTCTCTACTCCAAACTCCCCTCAAATCTTTGGGATCCCCTTTCCCTCCTTTTTCTCTTCTCATGGTAGTGTTTATGCTATTTCCCCAATTCCTGCTCCTCTTTGTGCATTCCTCTTTTGGAACTCCAAATATTCTCATACCACCTTCCCTCTTTCCTAATGGTATTGAATATGTGAATTCCTTGATCCTTGATCCTCTTTGTGCCTTCCTTTTGTATACCTTCAAGATTCATAATGCCTATTTACCTAAAGCTAATTTTTACGTAGCATATTGATCACTTGAATCTAATTGTCCCTTCATTCTATTTCCCTAGGCCCACAAACTTCCCCTTCCCCATTCACCTATCATATCTTCACCTTGATCCTTTACTCTTGATCCTCTTGAATATTACATTATGTAATTTCCCAAAACTCCTATTTTTTATGCCTATAAGATTATTTTATCATAGAATCATTTTCCTAGCATGCAAAAGCACATAACCCCACTACTTGAATAAGAAACCCTAGCTACCTCCTTGAATAGTCCAAAATATCATTAACTTGGGCCCAATTAAACATGATGAGAGAGGGGATGGATCTTCAACACCTCTCTATACACATGTACCCCTCAAAGGCATAGTTTATATACATATGGATATTCTTGGTGATGTAGGGTACATGAACTTAAGTAGTTATCCATGTGAAGATGATGTAAGAAAAAATGCATGACCTAGAAAACTTATTGGCCACTCTTTCATTTTCTCTAGGTAGAACGATTAAATAGAATGTTATATATAAATCTAAGAAAATGTAAAAGAGGGTTGATCTTTGAGCCAATTTGTTTCCCTATTATTAAAAGTGTATTCTAGGGTATAAAATGAAGTGTAGTTGAAGTTATATACGGGAAGGATCATGTTTGTATAAAATATAGGAATGTGTAGTCTGGGTAGGTAGTTATACAATTATATGTCCCATATAAAGCTATAATATCTCAAGGGAATCTTTGAACCTAATTTTTGGTTCTCTCTTGCCACATTTGTTGACCTAACATAATGAAAATTTGATTAATGTCATAACATTATAAGGTTTTTTCAAACCTTTTTGTGATGGTCTCTCTTTGTCGCATGCAAGGTATCTTTCATTTGCACTGAATTGCTAAGAAACAATATGCAATGTTTCTCTATTTTTAATGATTCAATCATTCATTTTCATAAAATATTTTCCATTTTTATTTTAGTTTTTTTTTCCTTACCTACATGCACAAACTAGTTTTATTACTTTGGCTATATCTAAAGGCATTGACACTAAAAAGTGAAATATTTAGAGGTTTATGCATGTAAGATGCATGCTCACTATTGCACCTCATTTCTTTATAAATATACATCTTCAGTGAGACTATGCCAAATAGATATTTAGAGTTTTGTGGTGATGTGATTGCAAGATGTAAGTGTGTGTACATGACCATGATGATTCATCTTTGGTGAATAGAACTAGTTATATTTTGGGTCCACTTACATGTTTGTGGGTATTAATTGTTAATGAGGTCTAATAGGCTTATCCCTAACTACCATTAGGGAATTGTATTCAAATCCTTGTTCCAACTATTATCCTTAATTAATACCTGAAGAGAATAACCCCCTAGGTTTCATAGAGCCTACATATGAAGAGGATTTTCCCTTATCCTATTTTATTGGTCCAAAACCACCCTCTTTTTTATGTATCACTATCTATTTGAGATACCTTGTCCCCCTTGTTGCACAAGGCAAGATGAGAGGGCCTACATTTTTAACACCAACATCCTTAAGATTTTATTGTAATCTTTGTTTCTAATAATACAATTGATTTGTGCTTTGAAGTATAGGTTTTTTCTTTGAAGAGGGTTTTCCCCATGTAAACTTGTGTTATGGTATAATTTTCCATGTATTTTCTTTCTTTAAATTATAAAAATTAATCTTATTGTGCATTCTTCCCTCAAAGATTGGTGTAAGAAGTATTTTCATGTACCATTGCTTCATTTCAATGCAATTAGGACTTTTGAATTTCAATAAAGATAGACTCACTTTTTGAAATTAGTAGGTACTAATTTATTTACCAACACAACTACTTTTGCTAAAACATTCAATAGGGCTTTAACTAAGGAAAGACCTTACTAATTTATTTACCAACACAACTACTTTTGCTAAAACATTAAATAGGGCTTTAACTAAGGAAATACCTTAAATACCTTAAATATACTATAGGCATCCATTCTTTTCTTTTAGTACTAACAAGTACCATAACATGCAAAAAAATGAGCTAACATGCACAAGTACTTGGTGCCAACAAGTATAATGTATATTAGCACGAATATAGGACACTAGCATACCATTTAAGATATTAGTGTGAGGACCATATATACACATATTTAATTCCCTAATAGACACTTGGTAAAATACAAACTTCCAACTTTAGTTTACCAACACTTCACCTCTTTCTTTAACCTAATAAACCTCTTTTACAAGAAAAATCTAAACTTTACTCTCACTAATTCATATCCTATGTTTGTACATTTAATATTCTTTAAATTTCACACTTGTTGAAGCACAATACCCTAATCATTCTATTATTGTAGATTACTTATTGAATCTCATAATCCCTAATCATCTAATGTTGAAATTAGATATTGTAAATGACTAACTCGTAAAATATAAAAGAATAGATAGTCCATAATTGAACACTCAACTCTTTCAATTAAACTCAATATCATTTAGAAGAAGATTTTTTTAATGAGACTCCCGGAATCTGACTAGTTCTGCCAACCCGAATAGCCATTGGGAGTGGGGTTCTAGCCATTATCTGTAAAGGTCGACTAGAACCCCAACGAATTAATTGAGTTTCTATTTTTGCGGAGGGTAAGATGAAGAAATCAAGCAGACCCGATCCTCCGATTGGCTGTGCTTAAATGCAGTGGGACATATTGTGGAAAGAGTTGGAATGGAAATTTAAGGAGAGTTGAAGAAGAGTAGGAATGGAAATTTAAGGAGAGTTCAAGAGTTGTTGCAGAGCATTTGCTGAGATTAGCCTACGGCTATATAATTTTCTTTGTATATCAGACAGATACAAGATATTGTGGAAAGAGTAAGAATGGAAGTTGTGGGAGAGTTAGAAGGGTTACTGAAGCTGTATTCAGATGGCTCTGTGCTGCGCCCTGCACATCCCACCACGCCTGCCTCTTCACATTTCACAGACGGCGTTGCATGCAAGGACGTCGTTATAAATCCTGAAACCGGTGTCTGGGCTCGCATATTCAAGCCGGAAACCGCTTCTCAAAAACCGCCACTGCTGATCTATTTTCACGGGGGAGGATTCGTGGCTTGTTCCACAGCCTGGGTAGAATACCACACCTTTTTTCACAATCTGTGTAAGACCTCCGGCGTAATAATAGTGTCGGTGGATTACAGGCTGGCGCCGGAGCACCGGCTCCCGGCGGCCTACGATGACTGTATGGAGGCCGTCGAATGGATCGCAAAGCAGGCTGCCGGGCGCGCAGAGGTGCCGGAGGAGTGGCTGTCGCCGTCCGTCGTTGATTTTAACCGGTGTTTTATGGCAGGGGAGAGCGCCGGAGCGAATATTGTTTACCACGTCGGACTGCGAGTTGCTGACGTGGACGTGAGCCCGTTGATGGTCAAGGGGCTGATTGTTATTCACCCCTTCTTTGGGAGTGAGGAACTGGCCGAGTCTGAGAAAAGACCAGAGGCGGTAAAGTTTGTAGGAATCTTCAAATTCATTTGGAGTCAATGTCTCCCTGTGGGGTCCAGCAGAGACCATCCATTCTGTAATCCGGCGGTTTCGCTCCTGAAGCCTGACTTGAAATTTCCGCCGGTTTTGGTGGCCGTTGCAGGAAAGGATGCACTTAAAGAGAGAGGGGTGATGTTTTATGAATATCTCAAGAGTTGCGGGACGGAGGCGGAATTGATGGTGGAGGAAAGTGGAATCCATGCTTATCATGTTATCCTTCCTCAATATGAAGGCACTCTGCGTCTGATACAGACTATGGCCGATTTCATTAATGGCCGCTGAATAGTCTTAAAGGACACTTCGCTTTATATTTTGTGACCTATTAGGTATGAATGGTCCGTCCACAACAATTCCTGTTGCAGCTAATAACTGGTGGGTCACACCCTCTTTTCTTCTTGTAGGTCTTTTATCCTTATTTAATCAAGTCTAGCATGGCAACAATTCAAGAAAGTGAGTTGACACATTTTAGTTAGTTCTAAGCTTTAGAATAAATGGTTTATACGGTAGAGTAGAAAGTAACTATTTTTAATTTTATTGATGAATGATAAAACATATTTAATTTATAATAACATTTATAAAAAAAATTTATAATTAAATCTTGTTATTATTTAGGATTTTAATATTTTGTTGTTCAAAAGAATTGTAAATTTTTATCATCGTTAAAAATAAATAAACTTTGTCAATATTAGTATAGGTGATGGTTAAGTTGTGGTGTTGTTCTTGTCATCAAGGTTCAAACCTCACTAGGGTGATATTGTTGAGTGTTTAATTTGGGGATGAGGTCCCCCTTTGTGACCTCACCGAAAATGACTCTAAATTAAAAGCGATTACCGAGCTTTAAATAAATAAATAAAACTTGCTATTGATGAGAACTAATAATATTAATAATGGGACCAATATTGGGCACAAACAACAACACAATAACCTTGCTATTACTTGATTCTATGTTATAAGGAAAATAAGATATAATATAATCCACAAACCATTTCTTATTCATAAAGTCAACAATATAATAGTATAAAGTTATTTCATTCGATATAAATAAGTGTAATATATATGTAAAAAGAATCAAAAGAGGAGGAATGTGAATTACAATGATTGAAAAGTGAAGCTATCTTATCTAAATTGTATACCTAAAAGGGAAGGTATGAAAGGTGTGGTCCCTAATTATCCATAATGATCAAGTATTTATAATGTATAAGTATAATCATTTAAGAGAAGTAGTTATAAATAGTCGGGTTTATATAGTTGCCAATGGTTCACTTTCATTTATGTGATAGTTTGTCTTCCTAATAAAAACTACAGACATGTATGTTGATGTTACACAAACTATAAAGGTGTGACACAACATGGCATGAATGTCCCATGTGCAATGGGCGTCATATAAAGATGTAATGTTATGTGGGCCAACTTTGAAGGGTTCAAATGAATTGTTTATAGGTATAGGATATAAAAGCATGATACATGACATTAATCTTCAAGTGTTGTGGTGCTAATATTAGGCATTAAACAATATGATGTAACATAATCTATCTCATAGAGCATTTCTCCAAACCCTGCAAGGGTACTTCCTAACTCATGGAGCTTTGTTCCTTCTAGGATGAAGGCAAGAACACTAATGACGATTAGTGCTACTATACATCCTAATTGGACCTTCGTAGATTGGTAGATATAAGTGTGTCTAGGACCCTAACAAAGTCAATCATGAAATCTATGTGGGGTTATGCACAATCTTGGTTTGGCTCGATGTGTAGCAAAGGCTTAGTCAAAAGTTTTTTTAAAGTTGTGTTGTAGAATCCTTAACATGACATTCCAAGTTAGGTTGGACCAATCTAGTTGGGTACCATTTGAGGTGTTGTTAAAGATGGATCCAAGGTTTGGCAATAAACCTCATCAATCTTGACCTTTATGTGGCTTGCAATAACTTAGGGAACACAAATCAAGTATATGTGTTGACAATGAGGTGGCTAATTAACGTTGCATTGGTCTAAGGAAGCCAAATAGATAGCACCAATCTATTAGGTGTGATCTTTAGTCACTCCCTTGCACTTTGATCAAATGTAAAATCTTGAAGGTGGTAGAAATGCTTATTACAAAAGATTTATAGAACTTATATAAAAATCTAATTTTGACATGTTTGTTTGAAAAACTCACCAATTGTAGTCAACAAACAAAAGTTGAGATATTTTTCAATTATGTGAACACAAAAGAAAGCATATAAAATTTAATCCATTTTACAATAACCAAAAAAGTAGAGTTCAAAAAATATATTTTAGAAACAATGAAGACTATTATTCATGTTTGGAAGAATGAGTCTACACATCTTTAAATCAACATTATAAAAATAATTGATTTCAAAATCAAATTTAGAATGTAATTTATTTTTTCTTTATGAAGGAATTATGTGTAAAAAGCTATTAATTTGAACATTTTTTAACTATGGTTTACATATATGTAAAAATAATAATATAACATATTAGAAACCATATATTTTATAAAATTGTTACTAAAAAGTATTTAGCTATAGAATTTTTCTTGACAAATTGTTAAGAAGATACTAACATACATGTTGCATGGATGTAATTAAGAATGTCTTATGTGGAGACATTGAATCAAAACTAACTTATAATATATAGAATTAAAAGTGAACATATATGGTCAAATTCCAAAAAAAATCCTCTATTCAACAAGGTTCCTAAACAAAACCAAAACCATGATTTTTTGTATTTGATATCTATCAAACTTGAAATTTTGCTATGATTTGGTACCAATTATAGTTGTTAATGGAGAAAATTCACTATATTTTACTCCCAAATTGATTTATAAATAGGGAGATTATGCCTCTTTATTGTAACTAAACATATAACTTATCTGAAAAACTCCAAAATACCCTTAAAGTGCACTAATAAACTCCTAAACATGGATGTCACACACAAAATGATGTGTAAATTGTGAACATATAGATATAAATATATGGATGTCACACACAACCATGATTTTTTCAACAAGGTTCCTAAACAAAACCAAAACCATGATTTTTTGTATTTGATATCTATCAAACCTAAAATTTTGCTATGCTTTGGTACCAATTATAGTTGTTAACGGGGAAAATTCACTATATTTTACTCCCAAATTGATTTATAAATAGGGAGATTATGCCTCTTTATTGTAACTAAACATATAATTTATCTAAAAAACTCCAAAATACCCTTAAAGTGCACTAATAACCACCTAAACATGGATGTCACACACACAATGATGTGTAAATTGTGAACATATAGATATAAATATATGGATGTCACACACATCCATGATTTTTTCAACAAGGTTCCTAAACAAAACCAAAACCATGATTTTTTTCTATTTGATATCTATCAAACTTGAAATTTTGCTATGCTTTGGTACCAATTATAGTTGTTAATGGGGAAAATTCACTATATTTTACTCCCAAATTGATTCATAAATGGGGAGATTATGCCTCTTTATTGTAACTAAACATATAATTTATCTAAAAAAATCCAAAATACCCTTAATGTGCACTAATAACCACCTAAACATGGATGTCTAACACACAATGATGTGTAAATTGTGAACATATATGTATAAGTAACAATAAAAACACATTCAAATTGATCACATATAATTTTCTTTATAGAAAATTCAATACTTGATATGAAAAATTCTAGCTTTAGAGAGCAAATACTCTTTATTCTAATACATTGGAAAGTCATTTACAAATAACATCAACTTATTTCTATTCTCTTTAGGAATATGAATGGAGTCATGTGAAAAGAGGCACTAGAATCAAGAACCCAAACATGAAGTAAATAACCTTTCCAATGGTTATGATGCCTATGCTCATATTCCTAAAAAGAATAGAAATAAGTTGGATGTGAACTCCACACAATGCATTTTTCTTGGATATGTAAATAGTACAAAAGGGTATAGGTTGTGGGATACTTCTGCCCATAAATTTATAGTTTGTTGAAATGTTTATTTTAATAAAAATAATAATACAAAGAGGTAAAAAATGGCAAACTACAAAAGTTATTCAAGTGGAGGTGGAAAAC